>CAKAJI010001075.1:0-51825 GCA_916610255.1 Lasioglossum lativentre
TATCATTGAAAATACCTTATAATATAACATAATATGCTGTGTGTTATTGAAATTACCTTATAATATATCGTAATATGCAGTGTATCATTGATAATACCTTATAATATAACGTAATATGCAGTGTATCATTGAAAATACCTTATAATACAATGTAATATGCAGTCTATCATTGGAAATACCATATAATATAACGTAATATGCAGTGTATCATTGAAAATACTTTATAATATAACGTAATATGCAGTGTATCATTGAAATTACCATATAATATATCGTAATATGCAGTGTATCATTGAAAATACCTTATAATATAACGTAATATGCAGTGTATCATTGAAAATACCTTATAATATAACGGAATATGCAGTCTACCATTGAAAATACATTATGAGATAATGTAATATGCAGTCTGTCATTGAAAATACCTTATAATATAACGCAATATGTAGTGTATCATTGAAAATACCTTATAATACAATGTAATATGCAGTGTTTCATTGAAAATACCTTATAATGTATTGTAATATGCAGTGTCTCATTGAAAATACCTTAAAATATAACGTAATATGCAGTGTATCATTGAAAATACCTTAAAATATAACGTAATATAAAGTGTATCATTGAAAATACTTTAAAATATAACGTAATATGCAGTGTATCATTGAAATTACCTTATAATATATCGTAATATGCAGTGTATCATTGAAAATACCTTATAATATAACGTAATATGCAGTGTATCATTGAAAATACCTTATAATATAACGTAATATACAGTGTACCACTGAAAATACCTTATAATATAACGTAATATGCAGTGTATCATTGAAAATACCTTATAATGTAATTTAATATGCAGTGTATCATTTAAAATTCCTTATAATATAACGTAATATGCAGTGTATCATTGAAAATACCTTATAATATAACGTATGCAGTGATTCATTGAAAATACCTTATAATATAACGTAATATGCAGTGTATCATTGAAAATACCTTATAATATAACGTAATATGCAGTGTACCATTGAAAATACCTTACAATATAACGTAATATGCAGTGTATCATTGAAAATACCTTATAATATAACGTAATATGCAGTGTACCATTGAAAATACCTTACAATATAACGTAATATGCAGTGTATCATTGAAAATACCTTATACTATAACGTAATATGCAGTGTATCATTGAAAATACCTTATAATATAACGTAATATGCAGTGTATCATTGAAAATACCTTATAATGTAACGTAATATGCAGTGTATCATTGAAAATAACTTATAATATATCGTAGTGTATCATTGAAAATACCTTATAATATAATGTTATATGCAGTGTATCATTGAAAATACATTTTAATATAACGTAATATGCAGTGTATCATTGCAAATACCTTATAATATAACGTAATATTCAGTGTATCATTGAAAATACCTTATAATATATCGTAATTTGTAGTGTATCATTGAAAATACCTTATAATATAACGTAATATGCGGTGTATCATTGAAAATACCGTAGAATATATGGTAATTCTAGTCTATCAATGAAAATACATTATAATGTAAGGTAATATGCAGTGTATCATTGAAAATACCTTATAATATAACGTAATATGCAGTGTATCATTGGAAATACCTTATAATATATAGTAATTTTTTAGTGTATCATTGAAAATACCTAATAATATAACGTAATATGCAGTGCATCATTGAAAATACCTTATAATATAACGTAATATGCAGTGTATCATTGAAAATACCTTATAATATAACGTAATATCCCGTCTATCACTGAAAATACCTTATAATATAACGTAATATGCGGTGTATCATTGAAAATACCGTAGAATATATGGTAATTCTAGTCTATCAATGAAAATACATTATAATATAAGGTAATATGCAGTGTATCATTGAAAATACCTTATAATATAACGTAATATGCAGTGTATCATTGGAAATACCTTATAATATATAGTAATTTTTTAGTGTATCATTGAAAATACCTAATAATATAACGTAATATGCAGTGTATCATTGAAAATACCTTATAATATAACGTAATATCCCGTCTATCACTGAAAATACCTTATAATATAACGTAATATGCAGTGTATCATTGAAAATACCTTATAATGTAATGTAATATGCAGTGAATCATTGAAAATACATTATAATATATCGTAATTTGTAGTGTATCATTGAAAATACCTTATAATATAACGTAATTTGTAGTGTATCATTGAAAATATATATAATATAAAGTAATATGCAGTGTATCATTGAAAATAGCTTATAATATAACGTAATATGCAGTGTATCATTGAAAATAGCTTATAATATAACGTAATATGCAGTGTATCATTGAAAATACCTTATAATATAACGTAATATGCAGTGTATCATTGAAAATACCTTATAATACAATGTAATATGCAGTCTATCATTGGAAATACCATATAATATAACGTAATATGCAGTGTATCATTGAAAATACTTTATAATATAACGTAATATGCAGTGTATCATTGAAAATACTTTATAATATAACGTAATATGCAGTGTATCATTGAAATTACCATATAATATATCGTAATATGCAGTGTATCATTGAAAATACCTTATAATATAACGTAATATAAAGTGTATCATTGAAAATACCTTAAAATATAACGTAATATGCAGTGTATCAATGAAAATACCTTAAAATATAACGTAATATGCAGTGTATCATTGAAAATACCTTATAATATAACGTAATATGCAGTGTATCATTGAAAATACCTTATAATATAACATAATATGCTGTGTGTTATTGAAATTACCTTATAATATATCGTAATATGCAGTGTATCATTGATAATACCTTATAATATAACGTAATATGCAGTGTATCATTGAAAATACCTTATAATACAATGTAATATGCAGTGTATCATTGAAAATACCTTATAATGTATTGTAATATGCAGTGTATCATTGAAAATACCTTAAAATATAACGTAATATGCAGTGTATCATTGAAAATACCTTAAAATATAACGTAATATGCAGTGTATCATTGAAAATACCTTATAATATAACGTAATATGCAGTGTATCATTGAAAATACCTTATAATGTATTGTAATATGCAGTGTATCATTGAAAATACCTTATAATATAACGGAATATGCAGTCTACCATTGAAAATACATTATGAGATAATGTAATATGCAGTCTGTCATTGAAAATACCTTATAATATAACGCAATATGTAGTGTATCATTGATAATACCTTATAATATAACATAATATGCTGTGAATCATTGAAAATACCTTATAATATAACGTAATAAGCAGTGTATCATTGAAAATACCTTATAATATAACATAATATGCTGTGTGTTATTGAAATTACCTTATAATATATCGTAATATGCAGTGTATCATTGATAATACCTTATAATATAACGTAATATGCAGTGTATCATTGAAAATACCTTATAATACAATGTAATATGCAGTGTATCATTGAAAATACCTTATAATGTATTGTAATATGCAGTGTCTCATTGAAAATACCTTAAAATATAACGTAATATGCAGTGTATCATTGAAAATACCTTAAAATATAACGTAATATAAAGTGTATCATTGAAAATACTTTATAATATAACGTAATATGCAGTGTATCATTGAAATTACATTATAATATATCGTAATATGCAGTGTATCATTGAAAATACCTTATAATATAACGTAATATGCAGTGTATCATTGAAAATACCTTATAATATAACGTAATATCCAGTCTATCACTGAAAATACCATATAATATAACGTAATATGCAGTGTATCATTGAAAATATCTTATAATGTAATTTAATATGCAGTGTATCATTTAAAATTCCTTATAATATAACGTAATATGCAGTGTATCATTGAAAATACCTTATAATATAACGTAATATGCAGTCTCCCATTGAAAATACATTATAAAATAATGTAATATGCAGTGTATCATTGAAAATAACTTATAATATAATGTAATATGCAGTGTATCACTGAAAATACTTTATAATATAACGTAATATGCAGTGATTCATTGAAAATACATTATAATGAAACGTAATATTTGCAGTCTGTCATTGAAAATACCTTCTAATATAACGTAATATGCATTGTATCATTGAAAATACCTTATAATGTAATGTAATATGCAGTGAATCATTGAAAATATCTTATAATATATCGTAGTGTATCATTGAAAATACCTTATAATATAACGTAATATGCAGTGTATCATAGAAAATACCTTATAATATAACCAAATATGCAGTGTATCATTGAAAATACCTTATAATATATCGTTATTTGTAGTGTATCTTTGAAAATACCTTATAATATAACGTAATATGCAGTGTATCATTGAAAAACCTTCTAATATAACGTAATATGCAGTGTATCATTGAAAATACCTTATAATATAACGTAATATACAGTGTATCATTGAAAATACTTTATAATATATCGTAATATGCAGTGTATCATTGAAAATACCTTATAATATAACGTAATATCCAGTCTATCACTGAAAATACCTTATAATATAACGTAATATGCAGTGTATCATTGAAAATACCTTATAATGTAATTTAATATGCAGTGTATCATTGAAAATACCTTATAATACAATGTAATATGCAGTGTATCATTGAAAATACCTTATAATGTATTGTAATATGCAGTGTATCATTGAAAATACCTTAAAATATAACGTAATATGCAGTGTATCATTGAAAATACCTTAAAATATAACGTAATATGCAGTGTATCATTGAAAATACCATATAATATATCGTAATATGCAGTGTATCATTGAAAATACCTTATAATGTATTGTAATATGCAGTGTATCATTGAAAATACCTTATAATATAACGGAATATGCAGTCTACCATTGAAAATACATTATGAGATAATGTAATATGCAGTCTGTCATTGAAAATACCTTATAATATAACGCAATATGTAGTGTATCATTGATAATACCTTATAATATAACATAATATGCTGTGAATCATTGAAAATACCTTATAATATAACGTAATATGCAGTGTATCATTGAAAATACCTTATAATATAACATAATATGCTGCGTGTTATTGAAATTACATTATAATATATCGTAATATGCAGTGTATCATTGAAAATACCTTATAATATAACGTAATATGCAGTGTATCATTGAAAATACCTTATAATATAACGTAATATCCAGTCTATCACTGAAAATACCTTATAATATAACGTAATATGCAGTGTATCATTGAAAATACCTTATAATGTAATTTAATATGCAGTGTATCATTTAAAATTCCTTATAATATAACGTAATATGCAGTGTATCATTGAAAATACCTTATAATATAACGTAATATGCAGTCTCCCATTGAAAATACATTATAAAATAATGTAATATGCAGTGTATCATTGAAAATAACTTATAATATAATGTAATATGCAGTGTATCACTGAAAATACTTTATAATATAACGTAATATGCAGTGATTCATTGAAAATACATTATAATGAAACGTAATATTTGCAGTCTGTCATTGAAAATACCTTCTAATATAACGTAATATGCATTGTATCATTGAAAATACCTTATAATGTAATGTAATATGCAGTGAATCATTGAAAATACATTATAATATATCGTAATTTGTAGTGTATCATTGAAAATACCTTATAATATAACGTAATTTGTAGTGTATCATTGAAAATAGCTTATAATATAACGTAATATGCAGTGTATCATTGAAAATAGCTTATAATATAACGTAATATGCAGTGTATCATTGAAAATACCTTATAATATAACGTAATATGCAGTGTATCATTGAAATTACCATATAATATATCGTAATATGCAGTGTATCATTGAAAATACCTTATAATATAACGTAATATAAAGTGTAACATTGAAAATACCTTAAAATATAACGTAATATGCAGTGTATCAATGAAAATACCTTAAAATATAACGTAATATGCAGTGTATCATTGAAAATACCTTATAATATAACGTAATATGCAGTGTATCATTGAAAATACCTTATAATATAACATAATATGCTGTGTGTTATTGAAATTACCTTATAATATATCGTAATATGCAGTGTATCATTGAAAATACCTTATAATATAACGTAATATGCAGTGTATCATTGAAAATACCTTATAATACAATGTAATATGCAGTGTATCATTGAAAATACCTTATAATATAACATAATATGCAGTGTATCATTGAAAATACCTTAAAATATAACGTAATATGCAGTGTATCATTGAAAATACCTTAAAATATAACGTAATATGCAGTGTATCATTGAAAATACCATATAATATATCGTAATATGCAGTGTATCATTGAAAATACCTTATAATGTATTGTAATATGCAGTGTATCATTGAAAATACCTTATAATATAACGGAATATGCAGTCTACCATTGAAAATACATTATGAGATAATGTAATATGCAGTCTGTCATTGAAAATACCTTATAATATAACGCAATATGTAGTGTATCATTGATAATACCTTATAATATAACATAATATGCTGTGAATCATTGAAAATACCTTATAATATAACGTAATAAGCAGTGTATCATTGAAAATACCTTATAATATAACATAATATGCTGTGTGTTATTGAAATTACCTTATAATATATCGTAATATGCAGTGTATCATTGATAATACCTTATAATATAACGTAATATGCAGTGTATCATTGAAAATACCTTATAATACAATGTAATATGCAGTGTATCATTGAAAATACCTTATAATGTATTGTAATATGCAGTGTCTCATTGAAAATACCTTAAAATATAACGTAATATGCAGTGTATCATTGAAAATACCTTAAAATATAACGTAATATAAAGTGTATCATTGAAAATACTTTATAATATAACGTAATATGCAGTGTATCATTGAAATTACCTTATAATATATCGTAATATGCAGTGTATCATTGAAAATACCTTATAATATAACGTAATATGCAGTGTATCATTGAAAATACCTTATAATATAACGTAATATCCAGTCTATCACTGAAAATACCATATAATATAACGTAATATGCAGTGTATCATTGAAAATACCTTATAATGTAATGTAATATGCAGTGTATCATTTAAAATTCCTTATAATATAACGTAATATGCAGTGTATCATTGAAAATACCTTATAATATAACGTATATGCAGTCTCCCATTGAAAATACATTATAAAAATAATGTAATATGCAGTGTATCATTGAAAATAACTTATAATATAATGTAATATGCAGTGTATCACTGAAAATACTTTATAATATAACGTAATATGCAGTGATTCATTGAAAATACATTATAATGAAACGTAATATTTGCAGTCTGTCATTGAAAATACCTTCTAATATAACGTAATATGCATTGTATCATTGAAAATAACTTATAATGTAATGTAATATGCAGTGAATCATTGAAAATATCTTATAATATATCGTAGTGTATCATTGAAAATACCTTATAATATAACGTAATATAAAGTGTAACATTGAAAATACCTTAAAATATAACGTAATATGCAGTGTATCAATGAAAATACCTTAAAATATAACGTAATATGCAGTGTATCATTGAAAATACCTTATAATATAACGTAATATGCAGTGTATCATTGAAAAATACCTTATAATATAACATAATATGCTGTGTGTTATTGAAATTACCTTATAATATATCGTAATATGCAGTGTATCATTGATAATACCTTATAATATAACGTAATATGCAGTGTATCATTGAAAATACCTTATAATACAATGTAATATGCAGTGTATCATTGAAAATACCTTATAATGTATTGTAATATGCAGTGTATCATTGAAAATACCTTAAAATATAACGTAATATGCAGTGTATCATTGAAAATACCTTAAAATATAACGTAATATGCAGTGTATCATTGAAAATACCATATAATATATCGTAATATGCAGTGTATCATTGAAAATACCTTATAATGTATTGTAATATGCAGTGTATCATTGAAAATACCTTATAATATAACGGAATATGCAGTCTACCATTGAAAATACATTATGAGATAATGTAATATGCAGTCTGTCATTGAAAATACCTTATAATATAACGCAATATGTAGTGTATCATTGATAATACCTTTATAATATAACATAATATGCAGTGAATCATTGAAAATACCTTATAATATAACGTAATAAGCAGTGTATCATTGAAAATACCTTATAATATAACATAATATGCTGTGTGTTATTGAAATTACCTTATAATATATCGTAATATGCAGTGTATCATTGATAATACCTTATAATATAACGTAATATGCAGTGTATCATTGAAAATACCTTATAATACAATGTAATATGCAGTGTATCATTGAAAATACCTTATAATGTATTGTAATATGCAGTGTCTCATTGAAAATACCTTAAAATATAACGTAATATGCAGTGTATCATTGAAAATACCTTAAAATATAACGTAATATAAAGTGTATCATTGAAAATACTTTATAATATAACGTAATATGCAGTGTATCATTGAAATTACCTTATAATATAACGTAATATGCAGTGTATCATTGAAAATACCTTATAATATAACGTAATATGCAGTGTATCATTGAAAATACCTTATAATATAACGTAATATCCAGTCTATCACTGAAAATACCATATAATATAACGTAATATGCAGTGTATCATTGAAAATACCTTATAATGTAATTTAATATGCAGTGTATCATTTAAAATTCCTTATAATATAACGTAATATGCAGTGTATCATTGAAAATACCTTATAATATAACGTAATATGCAGTCTCCCATTGAAAATACATTATAAAATAATGTAATATGCAGTGTATCATTGAAAATAACTTATAATATAATGTAATATGCAGTGTATCACTGAAAATACCTTATAATATAACGTAATATGCAGTGTATCATTGAAAATACATTATAATGAAACGTAATATTTGCAGTCTGTCATTGAAAATACCTTCTAATATAACGTAATATGCATTGTATCATTGAAAATAACTTATAATGTAATGTAATATGCAGTGAATCATTGAAAATATCTTATAATATATCGTAGTGTATCATTGAAAATACCTTATAATATAACGTAATATGCAGTGTATCATAGAAAATACCTTATAATATAACCAAATATGCAGTGTATCATTGAAAATACCTTATAATATATCGTTATTTGTAGTGTATCTTTGAAAATACCTTATAATATAACGTAATATGCAGTGTATCATTGAAAAACCTTCTAATATAACGTAATATGCAGTGTATCATTGAAAATACCTTATAATATAACGTAATATACAGTGTATCATTGAAAATACTTTATAATATATCGTAATATGCAGTGTATCATTGAAAATACCTTATAATATAACGTAATATCCAGTCTATCACTGAAAATACCTTATAATATAACGTAATATGCAGTGTATCATTGAAAATACCTTATAATGTAATTTAATATGCAGTGTATCATTGAAAATACCTTATAATACAATGTAATATGCAGTGTATCATTGAAAATACCTTATAATGTATTGTAATATGCAGTGTATCATTGAAAATACCTTAAAATATAACGTAATATGCAGTGTATCATTGAAAATACCTTAAAATATAACGTAATATGCAGTGTATCATTGAAAATACCATATAATATATCGTAATATGCAGTGTATCATTGAAAATACCTTAAAATATAACGTAATATGCAGTGTATCATTGAAAATACCTTAAAATATAACGTAATATGCAGTGTATCATTGAAAATACCATATAATATATCGTAATATGCAGTGTATCATTGAAAATACCTTATAATGTATTGTAATATGCAGTGTATCATTGAAAATACCTTATAATATAACGGAATATGCAGTCTACCATTGAAAATACATTATGAGATAATGTAATATGCAGTCTGTCATTGAAAATACCTTATAATATAACGCAATATGTAGTGTATCATTGATAATACCTTATAATATAACATAATATGCTGTGAATCATTGAAAATACCTTATAATATAACGTAATAAGCAGTGTATCATTGAAAATACCTTATAATATAACATAATATGCTGTGTGTTATTGAAATTACCTTATAATATATCGTAATATGCAGTGTATCATTGATAATACCTTATAATATAACGTAATATGCAGTGTATCATTGAAAATACCTTATAATACAATGTAATATGCAGTGTATCATTGAAAATACCTTATAATGTATTGTAATATGCAGTGTCTCATTGAAAATACCTTAAAATATAACGTAATATGCAGTGTATCATTGAAAATACCTTAAAATATAACGTAATATAAAGTGTATCATTGAAAATACTTTATAATATAACGTAATATGCAGTGTATCATTGAAATTACATTATAATATAACGTAATATGCAGTGTATCATTGAAAATACCTTATAATATAACGTAATATGCAGTGTATCATTGAAAATACCTTATAATATAACGTAATATCCAGTCTATCACTGAAAATACCATATAATATAACGTAATATGCAGTGTATCATTGAAAATACCTTATAATGTAATTTAATATGCAGTGTATCATTTAAAATTCCTTATAATATAACGTAATATGCAGTGTATCATTGAAAATACCTTATAATATAACGTAATATGCAGTCTCCCATTGAAAATACATTATAAAATAATGTAATATGCAGTGTATCATTGAAAATAACTTATAATATAATGTAATATGCAGTGTATCACTGAAAATACTTTATAATATAACGTAATATGCAGTGATTCATTGAAAATACATTATAATGAAACGTAATATTTGCAGTCTGTCATTGAAAATACCTTCTAATATAACGTAATATGCATTGTATCATTGAAAATACCTTATAATGTATGTAATATGCAGTGAATCATTGAAAATATCTTATAATATATCGTAGTGTATCATTGAAAATACCTTATAATATAACGTAATATGCAGTGTATCATTGAAAATACCTTATAATATAACGTAATATGCAGTGTATCATTGAAAATACCTTATAATATATCGTTATTTGTAGTGTATCTTTGAAAATACCTTATAATATAACGTAATATGCAGTGTATCATTGAAAAACCTTCTAATATAACGTAATATGCAGTGTATCATTGAAAATACCTTATAATATAACGTAATATACAGTGTATCATTGAAAATACTTTATAATATATCGTAATATGCAGTGTATCATTGAAAATACCTTATAATATAACGTAATATCCAGTCTATCACTGAAAATACCTTATAATATAACGTAATATGCAGTGTATCATTGAAAATACCTTATAATGTAATTTAATATGCAGTGTATCATTGAAAATACCTTATAATACAATGTAATATGCAGTGTATCATTGAAAATACCTTATAATGTATTGTAATATGCAGTGTATCATTGAAAATACCTTAAAATATAACGTAATATGCAGTGTATCATTGAAAATACCTTAAAATATAACGTAATATGCAGTGTATCATTGAAAATACCATATAATATATCGTAATATGCAGTGTATCATTGAAAATACCTTATAATGTATTGTAATATGCAGTGTATCATTGAAAATACCTTATAATATAACGGAATATGCAGTCTACCATTGAAAATACATTATGAGATAATGTAATATGCAGTCTGTCATTGAAAATACCTTATAATATAACGCAATATGTAGTGTATCATTGATAATACCTTATAATATAACATAATATGCTGTGAATCATTGAAAATACCTTATAATATAACGTAATATGCAGTGTATCATTGAAAATACCTTATAATATAACATAATATGCTGTGTGTTATTGAAATTACCTTATAATATATCGTAATATGCAGTGTATCATTGATAATACCTTATAATATAACGTAATATGCAGTGTATCATTGAAAATACCTTATAATACAATGTAATATGCAGTGTATCATTGAAAATACCTTATAATGTATTGTAATATGCAGTGTCTCATTGAAAATACCTTAAAATATAACGTAATATGCAGTGTATCATTGAAAATACCTTAAAATATAACGTAATATAAAGTGTATCATTGAAAATACTTTATAATATAACGTAATATGCAGTGTATCATTGAAATTACATTATAATATATCGTAATATGCAGTGTATCATTGAAAATACCTTATAATATAACGTAATATGCAGTGTATCATTGAAAATACCTTATAATATAACGTAATATCCAGTCTATCACTGAAAATACCTTATAATATAACGTAATATGCAGTGTATCATTGAAAATACCTTATAATGTAATTTAATATGCAGTGTATCATTTAAAATTCCTTATAATATATCGTAATATGCAGTGTATCATTGAAAATACCTTATAATATAACGTAATATGCAGTCTCCCATTGAAAATACATTATAAAATAATGTAATATGCAGTGTATCATTGAAAATAACTTATAATATAATGTAATATGCAGTGTATCACTGAAAATACTTTATAATATAACGTAATATGCAGTGATTCATTGAAAATACATTATAATGAAACGTAATATTTGCAGTCTGTCATTGAAAATACCTTCTAATATAACGTAATATGCATTGTATCATTGAAAATACCTTATTATGTAATGTAATATGCAGTGAATCATTGAAAATATCTTATAATATATCGTAGTGTATCATTGAAAATACCTTATAATATAACGTAATATGCAGTGTATCATAGAAAATACCTTATAATATAACCAAATATGCAGTGTATCATTGAAAATACCTTATAATATATCGTTATTTGTAGTGTATCTTTGAAAATACCTTATAATATAACGTAATATGCAGTGTATCATTGAAAAACCTTCTAATATAACGTAATATGCAGTGTATCATTGAAAATACCTTATAATATAACGTAATATACAGTGTATCATTGAAAATACTTTATAATATATCGTAATATGCAGTGTATCATTGAAAATACCTTATAATATAACGTAATATCCAGTCTATCACTGAAAATACCTTATAATATAACGTAATATGCAGTGTATCATTGAAAATACCTTATAATGTAATTTAATATGCAGTGTATCATTTAAAATTCCTTATAATATAACGTAATATGCAGTGTATCATTGAAAATACCTTATAATATAACGTAATATGCAGTCTCCCATTGAAAATACATTATAAAATAATATAATATGCAGTGTATCATTGAAAATAACTTATAATATAATGTAATATGCAGTGTATCACTGAAAATACTTTATAATATAACGTAATATGCAGTGATTCATTGAAAATACATTATAATGAAACGTAATATTTGCAGTCTGTCATTGAAAATACCTTCTAATATAACGTAATATGCAGTGTATCATTGAAAATACCTTATAATATAACGTAATATGCAGTGTATCATTGAAAATACCGTAGAATATATGGTAATTCTAGTCTATCAATGAAAATACATTATAATATAAGGTAATATGCAGTGTATCATTGAAAATACCTTATAATATAACGTAATATGCAGTGTATCATTGGAAATACCTTATAATATATAGTAATTTTTTAGTGTATCATTGAAAATACCTAATAATATAACGTAATATGCAGTGCATCATTGAAAATACCTTATAATATAACGTTATATGCAGTGTATCATTCAAAATACATTATAATATAACGTAATATGCAGTGTATCATTGAAAATACCTTATAATATAACGTAATATCCCGTCTATCACTGAAAATACCTTATAATATAACGTAATATGCAGTGTATCATTGAAAATACCTTATAATGTAATTTAATATGCAGTGTATCATTTAAAATTCCTTATAATATAACGTAATATGCAGTGTTTCATTGAAAATACCTTATAATATAACGTAATATGCTGTGTATCATTGAAAATACCTTATAATATAACGTAATATGCAGTGTATCATTGAAAATACCTTATAATGTATTGTAATATGCAGTGAATCATTGAAAATATCTTATAATATATCGTAGTGTATCATTGAAAATACCTTATAATATAACGTAATATGCAGTGTATCATAGAAAATACCTTATACTATAACGTAATATACAGTGTATCATTGAAAATACTTTATAATATATCGTAATATGCAGTGTATCATTGAAAATACCTTATAATATAACGTAATATCCAGTCTATCACTGAAAATACCTTATAATATAACGTAATATGCAGTGTATCATTGAAAATACCTTATAATGTAATTTAATATGCAGTGTATCATTTAAAATTCCATATAATATAACGTAATATGCAGTGTATCATTGAAAATACCTTATAATATAACGTAATATGCTGTGATTCATTGAAAATACCTTATAATATAACGTAATATGCAGTGTATCATTGAAAATACCTTATAATATAACGTAATATGCAGTGTATCATTGAAAATACCTTACAATATAACGTAATATGCAGTGTATCATTGAAAATACCTTATACTATAACGTAATATGCAGTGTATCATTGAAAATACCTTATAATATAACGTAATATGCAGTGTATCATTGAAAATACCTTATAATGTAACGTAATATGCAGTGTATCATTGAAAATAACTTATAATATATCGTAGTGTATCATTGAAAATACCTTATAATATAATGTTATATGCCGTGTATCATTGAAAATACATTTTAATATAACGTAATATGCAGTGTATCATTGAAAATAACTTATAATATAATGTAATATGCAGTGTATCACTGAAAATACTTTATAATATAACGTAATATGCAGTGATTCATTGAAAATACATTATAATGAAACGTAATATTTGCAGTCTGTCATTGAAAATACCTTCTAATATAACGTAATATGCATTGTATCATTGAAAATACCTTATAATGTAATGTAATATGCAGTGAATCATTGAAAATATCTTATAATATATCGTAGTGTATCATTGAAAATACCTTATAATATAACGTAATATGCAGTGTATCATAGAAAATACCTTATACTATAACGTAATATACAGTGTATCATTGAAAATACTTTATACTATAACGTAATATGCAGTGTATCATTGAAAATACCTTATACTATAACGTAATATGCAGTGTATCATTGAAAATACCTTATACTATAACGTAATATACAGTGTATCATTGAAAATACTTTATAATATATCGTAATATGCAGTGTATCATTGAAAATACCTTATAATATAACGTAATATCCAGTCTATCACTGAAAATACCTTATAATATAACGTAATATGCAGTGTATCATTGAAAATACCTTATAATGTAATTTAATATGCAGTGTATCATTTAAAATTCCTTATAATATAACGTAATATGCAGTGTATCATTGAAAATACCTTATAATATAACGTAATATGCAGTCTCCCATTGAAAATACATTATAAAATAATATAATATGCAGTGTATCATTGAAAATAACTTATAATATAATGTAATATGCAGTGTATCACTGAAAATACTTTATAATATAACGTAATATGCAGTGATTCATTGAAAATACATTATAATGAAACGTAATATTTGCAGTCTGTCATTGAAAATACCTTCTAATATAACGTAATATGCATTGTATCATTGAAAATACCTTATAATATAACGTAATATGCAGTGTATCATTGAAAATACCGTAGAATATATGGTAATTCTAGTCTATCAATGAAAATACATTATAATATAAGGTAATATGCAGTGTATCATTGAAAATACCTTATAATATAACGTAATATGCAGTGTATCATTGGAAATACCTTATAATATATAGTAATTTTTTAGTGTATCATTGAAAATACCTAATAATATAACGTAATATGCAGTGCATCATTGAAAATACCTTATAATATAACGTAATATGCAGTGTATCATTGAAAATACATTATAATATAACGTAATATGCAGTGTATCATTGAAAATACCTTATAATATAACGTAATATCCCGTCTATCACTGAAAATACCTTATAATATAACGTAATATGCAGTGTATCATTGAAAATACCTTATAATGTAATTTAATATGCAGTGTATCATTTAAAATTCCTTATAATATAACGTAATATGCAGTGTTTCATTGAAAATACCTTATAATATAACGTAATATGCTGTGTATCATTGAAAATACCTTATAATATAACGTAATATGCAGTGTATCATTGAAAATACCTTATAATGTATTGTAATATGCAGTGAATCATTGAAAATATCTTATAATATATCGTAGTGTATCATTGAAAATACCTTATAATATAACGTAATATGCAGTGTATCATAGAAAATACCTTATACTATAACGTAATATACAGTGTATCATTGAAAATACTTTATAATATATCGTAATATGCAGTGTATCATTGAAAATACCTTATAATATAACGTAATATCCAGTCTATCACTGAAAATACCTTATAATATAACGTAATATGCAGTGTATCATTGAAAATACCTTATAATGTAATTTAATATGCAGTGTATCATTTAAAATTCCATATAATATAACGTAATATGCAGTGTATCATTGAAAATACCTTATAATATAACGTAATATGCTGTGATTCATTGAAAATACCTTATAATATAACGTAATATGCAGTGTATCATTGAAAATACCTTATAATATAACGTAATATGCAGTGTATCATTGAAAATACCTTACAATATAACGTAATATGCAGTGTATCATTGAAAATACCTTATACTATAACGTAATATGCAGTGTATCATTGAAAATACCTTATAATATAACGTAATATGCAGTGTATCATTGAAAATACCTTATAATATAACGTAATATGCAGTGTATCATTGAAAATAACTTATAATATATCGTAGTGTATCATTGAAAATACCTTATAATATAATGTTATATGCCGTGTATCATTGAAAATACATTTTAATATAACGTAATATGCAGTGTATCATTGAAAATACCTTATAATATAACGTAATATGCAGTGTATCATTGAAAATAGCTTATAATATAACGTGATATTTGCAGTCTATCATTGAAAATACCTTATTATATAAGGTAATATGCAGTCTATCAATGAAAATAACTTATAATATAACGTAATACGCAGTGTATCATTGAAAATACCTTATACTATAACGTAATATGCAGTCTATCATAGAAAATACCTTATACTATAACGTAATATACAATGTATCATTGAAAATACTTTATAATATATCGTAATTTGTAGTGTATCATTGAAAATACCTTATAATATAACGTAATTTGTAGTATCATTGAAAATATCTTATAATATATCGTAGTGTATCATTGAAAATACCTTATAATATAACGTAATATGCAGTGTATCATAGAAAATACCTTATACTATAACGTAATATACAGTGTATCATTGAAAATACTTTATAATATATCGTAATATGCAGTGTATCGTTGAAAATACCTTATAATACAATGTAATATGCAGTCTATCATTGGAAATACCATATAATATAACGTAATATGCAGTGTATCATTGAAAATACTTTATAATATAACGTAATATGCAGTGTATCATTGAAATTACCTTATAATATATCGTAATATGCAGTGTATCATTGAAAATACCTTATAATATAACGTAATATAAAGTGTATCATTGAAAATACCTTAAAATATAACGTAATATGCAGTGTATCAATGAAAATACCTTAAAATATAACGTAATATGCAGTGTATCATTGAAAATACCTTATAATATAACGTAATATGCAGTGTATCATTGAAAATACCTGATAATATAACATAATATGCTGTGTGTTATTGAAATTACCTTATAATATATCGTAATATGCAGTGTATCATTGATAATACCTTATAATATAACGTAATATGCAGTGTATCATTGGAAATACCTTATAATATATAGTAATTTTTTAGTGTATCATTGAAAATACCTAATAATATAACGTAATATGCAGTGCATCATTGAAAATACCTTATAATATAACGTAATATGCAGTGTATCATTGAAAATACATTATAATATAACGTAATATGCAGTGTATCATTGAAAATACCTTATAATATAACGTAATATCCCGTCTATAACTGAAAATACCTTATAATATAACGTAATATGCAGTGTATCATTGAAAATACCTTATAATGTAATTTTATATGCAGTGTATCATTGAAAATACATTATAATATAACGTAATATGCAGTGTATCATTGAAAATACCTTATAATATAACGTAATATCCCGTCTATCACTGAAAATACCTTATAATATAACGTAATATGCAGTGTATCATTGAAAATACCTTATAATGTAATGTAATATGCAGTGAATCATTGAAAATATCTTATAATATATCGTAGTGTATCATTGAAAATACCTTATAATATAACGTAATATGCAGTGTATCATAGAAAATACCTTATACTATAACGTAATATACAGTGTATCATTGAAAATACTTTATAATATATCGTAATATGCAGTGTATCATTGAAAATACCTTATAATATAACGTAATATCCAGTCTATCACTGAAAATACCTTATAATATAACGTAATATGCAGTGTATCATTGAAAATACCTTGTAATGTAATTTAATATGCAGTGTATCATTTAAAATTCCTTATAATATAACGTAATATGCAGTGTATCATTGAAAATACCTTATAATATAACGTAATATGCAGTCTCCCATTGAAAATACATTATAAAATAATGTAATATGCAGTGTATCATTGAAAATACCTTATACTATAACGTAATATACAGTGTATCATTGAAAATACTTTATAATATATCGTAATATGCAGTGTATCGTTGAAAATACCTTATAATACAATGTAATATGCAGTCTATCATTGGAAATACCATATAATATAACGTAATATGCAGTGTATCATTGAAAATACTTTATAATATAACGTAATATGCAGTGTATCATTGAAATTACCATATAATATATCGTAATATGCAGTGTATCATTGAAAATACCTTATAATATAACGTAATATAAAGTGTATCATTGAAAATACCTTAAAATATAACGTAATATGCAGTGTATCAATGAAAATACCTTAAAATATAACGTAATATGCAGTGTATCATTGAAAATACCTTATAATATAACGTAATATGCAGTGTATCATTGAAAATACCTGATAATATAACATAATATGCTGTGTGTTATTGAAATTACCTTATAATATATCGTAATATGCAGTGTATCATTGATAATACCTTATAATATAACGTAATATGCAGTGTATCATTGGAAATACCTTATAATATATAGTAATTTTTTAGTGTATCATTGAAAATACCTAATAATATAACGTAATATGCAGTGCATCATTGAAAATACCTTATAATATAACGTAATATGCAGTGTATCATTGAAAATACATTATAATATAACGTAATATGCAGTGTATCATTGAAAATACCTTATAATATAACGTAATATGCAGTGTATCATTGAAAATACCTTATAATGTAATTTTATATGCAGTGTATCATTGAAAATACATTATAATATAACGTAATATGCAGTGTATCATTGAAAATACCTTATAATATAACGTAATATCCCGTCTATCACTGAAAATACCTTATAATATAACGTAATATGCAGTGTATCATTGAAAATACCTTATAATGTAATGTAATATGCAGTGAATCATTGAAAATATCTTATAATATATCGTAGTGTATCATTGAAAATACCTTATAATATAACGTAATATGCAGTGTATCATAGAAAATACCTTATACTATAACGTAATATACAGTGTATCATTGAAAATACTTTATAATATATCGTAATATGCAGTGTATCATTGAAAATACCTTATAATATAACGTAATATCCAGTCTATCACTGAAAATACCTTATAATATAACGTAATATGCAGTGTATCATTGAAAATACCTTGTAATGTAATTTAATATGCAGTGTATCATTTAAAATTCCTTATAATATAACGTAATATGCAGTGTATCATTGAAAATACCTTATAATATAACGTAATATGCAGTCTCCCATTGAAAATACATTATAAAATAATGTAATATGCAGTGTATCATTGAAAATAACTTATAATATAATGTAATATGCAGTGTATCACTGAAAATACTTTATAATATAACGTAATATGCAGTGATTCATTGAAAATACATTATAATGAAACGTAATATTTGCAGTCTGTCATTGAAAATACCTTCTAATATAACGTAATATGCATTGTATCATTGAAAATACCTTATAATGTAATGTAATATGCAGTGAATCATTGAAAATATCTTATAATATATCGTAGTGTATCATTGAAAATACCTTATAATATAACGTAATATGCAGTGTATCATAGAAAATACCTTATACTATAACGTAATATACAGTGTATCATTGAAAATACTTTATAATATATCGTAATATGCAGTGTATCATTGAAAATACCTTATAATATAACGTAATATCCAGTCTATCACTGAAAATACCTTATAATATAACGTAATATGCAGTGTATCATTGAAAATACCTTATAATGTAATTTAATATGCAGTGTATCATTTAAAATTCCATATAATATAACGTAATATGCAGTGTATCATTGAAAATACCTTATAATATAACGTAATATGCTGTGATTCATTGAAAATACCTTATAATATAACGTAATATGCAGTGTATCATTGAAAATACCTTATAATATAACGTAATATGCAGTGTATCATTGAAAATACCTTATACTATAACGTAATATGCAGTGTATCATTGAAAATACCTTATACTATAACGTAATATGCAGTGTATCATTGAAAATACCTTATAATATAACGTAATATGTAGTGTATCATTGAAAATACCTTATAATATAACGTAATTTGTAGTATCATTGAAAATAACTTATAATATATCGTAGTGTATCATTGAAAATACCTTATAATATAACGTAATATGCAGTGTATCATAGAAAATACCTTATACTATAACGTAATATACAGTGTATCATTGAAAATACTTTATAATATATCGTAATATGCAGTGTATCGTTGAAAATACCTTATAATACAATGTAATATGCAGTCTATCATTGGAAATACCATATAATATAACGTAATATGCAGTGTATCATTGAAAATACCTTATAATATAACGTAATATGCAGTGTATCATTGAAATTACCATATAATATATCGTAATATGCAGTGTATCATTGAAAATACCTTATAATATAACGTAATATAAAGTGTATCATTGAAAATACCTTAAAATATAACGTAATATGCAGTGTATCAATGAAAATACCTTAAAATATAACGTAATATGCAGTGTATCATTGAAAATACCTTATAATATAACGTAATATGCAGTGTATCATTGAAAATACCTGATAATATAACATAATATGCTGTGTGTTATTGAAATTACCTTATAATATATCGTAATATGCAGTGTATCATTGATAATACCTTATAATATAACGTAATATGCAGTGTATCATTGGAAATACCTTATAATATATAGTAATTTTTTAGTGTATCATTGAAAATACCTAATAATATAACGTAATATGCAGTGCATCATTGAAAATACCTTATAATATAACGTAATATGCAGTGTATCATTGAAAATACCTTATAATATAACGTAATATGCAGTGTATCATTGAAAATACCTTATAATATAACGTAATATCCCGTCTATAACTGAAAATACCTTATAATATAACGTAATATGCAGTGTATCATTGAAAATACCTTATAATGTAATTTTATATGCAGTGTATCATTGAAAATACATTATAATATAACGTAATATGCAGTGTATCATTGAAAATACCTTATAATATAACGTAATATCCCGTCTATCACTGAAAATACCTTATAATATAACGTAATATGCAGTGTATCATTGAAAATACCTTATAATGTAATGTAATATGCAGTGAATCATTGAAAATATCTTATAATATATCGTAGTGTATCATTGAAAATACCTTATAATATAACGTAATATGCAGTGTATCATAGAAAATACCTTATACTATAACGTAATATACAGTGTATCATTGAAAATACTTTATAATATATCGTAATATGCAGTGTATCATTGAAAATACCTTATAATATAACGTAATATCCAGTCTATCACTGAAAATACCTTATAATATAACGTAATATGCAGTGTATCATTGAAAATACCTTGTAATGTAATTTAATATGCAGTGTATCATTTAAAATTCCTTATAATATAACGTAATATGCAGTGTATCATTGAAAATACCTTATAATATAACGTAATATGCAGTCTCCCATTGAAAATACATTATAAAATAATGTAATATGCAGTGTATCATTGAAAATAACTTATAATATAATGTAATATGCAGTGTATCACTGAAAATACTTTATAATATAACGTAATATGCAGTGATTCATTGAAAATACATTATAATGAAACGTAATATTTGCAGTCTGTCATTGAAAATACCTTCTAATATAACGTAATATGCATTGTATCATTGAAAATACCTTATAATGTAATGTAATATGCAGTGAATCATTGAAAATATCTTATAATATATCGTAGTGTATCATTGAAAATACCTTATAATATAACGTAATATGCAGTGTATCATAGAAAATACCTTATACTATAACGTAATATACAGTGTATCATTGAAAATACTTTATAATATATCGTAATATGCAGTGTATCATTGAAAATACCTTATAATATAACGTAATATCCAGTCTATCACTGAAAATACCTTATAATATAACGTAATATGCAGTGTATCATTGAAAATACCTTATAATGTAATTTAATATGCAGTGTATCATTTAAAATTCCATATAATATAACGTAATATGCAGTGTATCATTGAAAATACCTTATAATATAACGTAATATGCTGTGATTCATTGAAAATACCTTATAATATAACGTAATATGCAGTGTATCATTGAAAATACCTTATAATATAACGTAATATGCAGTGTATCATTGAAAATACCTTACAATATAACGTAATATGCAGTGTATCATTGAAAATACCTTATACTATAACGTAATATGCAGTGTATCATTGAAAATACCTTATAATATAACGTAATATGCAGTGTATCATTGAAAATACCTTATAATGTAACGTAATATGCAGTGTATCATTGAAAATAACTTATAATATATCGTAGTGTATCATTGAAAATACCTTATAATATAACGTAATATGCAGTGTATCATTGAAAATAGCTTATAATATAACGTGATATTTGCAGTCTATCATTGAAAATACCTTATTATATAAGGTAATATGCAGTCTATCATTGAAAATAACTTATAATATAACGTAATACGCAGTGTATCATTGAAAATACCTTATACTATAACGTAATATGCAGTCTATCATAGAAAATACCTTATACTATAACGTAATATACAATGTATCATTGAAAATACTTTATAATATATCGTAATTTGTAGTGTATCATTGAAAATACCTTATAATATAACGTAATTTGTAGTATCATTGAAAATATCTTATAATATATCGTAGTGTATCATTGAAAATACCTTATAATATAACGTAATATGCAGTGTATCATAGAAAATACCTTATACTATAACGTAATATACAGTGTATCATTGAAAATACTTTATAATATATCGTAATATGCAGTGTATTGTTGAAAATACCTTATAATACAATGTAATATGCAGTCTATCATTGGAAATACCATATAATATAACGTAATATGCAGTGTATCATTGAAAATACTTTATAATATAACGTAATATGCAGTGTATCATTGAAATTACCATATAATATATCGTAATATGCAGTGTATCATTGAAAATACCTTATAATATAACGTAATATAAAGTGTATCATTGAAAATACCTTAAAATATAACGTAATATGCAGTGTATCAATGAAAATACCTTAAAATATAACGTAATATGCAGTGTATCATTGAAAATACCTTATAATATAACGTAATATGCAGTGTATCATTGAAAATACCTGATAATATAACATAATATGCTGTGTGTTATTGAAATTACCTTATAATATATCGTAATATGCAGTGTATCATTGATAATACCTTATAATATAACGTAATATGCAGTGTATCATTGGAAATACCTTATAATATATAGTAATTTTTTAGTGTATCATTGAAAATACCTAATAATATAACGTAATATGCAGTGCATCATTGAAAATACCTTATAATATAACGTAATATGCAGTGTATCATTGAAAATACATTATAATATAACGTAATATGCAGTGTATCATTGAAAATACCTTATAATATAACGTAATATCCCGTCTATAACTGAAAATACCTTATAATATAACGTAATATGCAGTGTATCATTGAAAATACCTTATAATGTAATTTTATATGCAGTGTATCATTGAAAATACATTATAATATAACGTAATATGCAGTGTATCATTGAAAATACCTTATAATATAACGTAATATCCCGTCTATCACTGAAAATACCTTATAATATAACGTAATATGCAGTGTATCATTGAAAATACCTTATAATGTAATGTAATATGCAGTGAATCATTGAAAATATCTTATAATATATCGTAGTGTATCATTGAAAATACCTTATAATATAACGTAATATGCAGTGTATCATAGAAAATACCTTATACTATAACGTAATATACAGTGTATCATTGAAAATACTTTATAATATATCGTAATATGCAGTGTATCATTGAAAATACCTTATAATATAACGTAATATCCAGTCTATCACTGAAAATACCTTATAATATAACGTAATATGCAGTGTATCATTGAAAATACCTTATAATGTAATTTAATATGCAGTGTATCATTTAAAATTCCTTATAATATAACGTAATATGCAGTGTATCATTGAAAATACCTTTTAATATAACGTAATATGCAGTCTACCACTGAAAATACATTATAAAATAATGTAATATGCAGTGTATCATTGAAAATAACTTATAATATAATGTAATATGCAGTGTATCACTGAAAATACTTTATAATATAACGTAATATGCAGTGATTCATTGAAAATACATTATAATGAAACGTAATATTTGCAGTCTGTCATTGAAAATACCTTCTAATATAACGTAATATGCATTGTATCATTGAAAATACCTTATAATGTAATGTAATATGCAGTGAATCATTGAAAATATCTTATAATATATCGTAGTGTATCATTGAAAATACCTTATAATATAACGTAATATGCAGTGTATCATAGAAAATACCTTATACTATAACGTAATATACAGTGTATCATTGAAAATACTTTATAATATATCGTAATATGCAGTGTATCATTGAAAATACCTTATAATATAACGTAATATCCAGTCTATCACTGAAAATACCTTATAATATAACGTAATATGCAGTGTATCATTGAAAATACCTTATAATGTAATTTAATATGCAGTGTATCATTTAAAATTCCACATAATATAACGTAATATGCAGTGTATCATTGAAAATACCTTATAATATAACGTAATATGCTGTGATTCATTGAAAATACCTTACAATATAACGTAATATGCAGTGTATCATTGAAAATACCTTATACTATAACGTAATATGCAGTGTATCATTGAAAATACCTTATAATATAACGTAATATGCAGTGTATCATTGAAAATACCTTATAATGTAACGTAATATGCAGTGTATCATTGAAAATAACTTATAATATATCGTAGTGTATCATTGAAAATACCTTATAATATAATGTTATATGCCGTGTATCATTGAAAATACATTTTAATATAACGTAATATGCAGTGTATCATTGAAAATACCTTATAATATAACGTAATATGCAGTGTATCATTGAAAATAGCTTATAATATAACGTGATATTTGCAGTCTATCATTGAAAATACCTTATTATATAAGGTAATATGCAGTCTATCAATGAAAATAACTTATAATATAACGTAATACGCAGTGTATCATTGAAAATACCTTATACTATAACGTAATATGCAGTCTATCATAGAAAATACCTTATACTATAACGTAATATACAATGTATCATTGAAAATACTTTATAATATATCGTAATATGCAGTGTATCATTGAAAATACCTTATAATATAACGTAATATCCAGTCTATCACTGAAAATACCTTATAATATAACGTAATATGCAGTGTATCATTGAAAATACCTTATAATGTAATTTAATATGCAGTGTATCATTTAAAATTCCTTATAATATAACGTAATATGCAGTGTATCATTGAAAATACCTTATAATATAACGTAATATGCAGTCTCCCATTGAAAATACATTATAAAATAATGTAATATGCAGTGTATCATTGAAAATAACTTATAATATAATGTAATATGCAGTGTATCACTGAAAATACTTTATAATATAACGTAATATGCAGTGATTCATTGAAAATACATTATAATGAAACGTAATATTTGCAGTCTGTCATTGAAAATACCTTCTAATATAACGTAATATGCATTGTATCATTGAAAATACCTTATAATGTAATGTAATATGCAGTGAATCATTGAAAATATCTTATAATATATCGTAGTGTATCATTGAAAATACCTTATAATATAACGTAATATGCAGTGTATCATAGAAAATACCTTATACTATAACGTAATATACAGTGTATCATTGAAAATACTTTATAATATATCGTAATATGCAGTGTATCATTGAAAATACCTTATAATATAACGTAATATCCAGTCTATCATTGAAAATACCTTATAATATAACGTAATATGCAGTGTATCATTGAAAATACCTTATAATGTAATTTAATATGCAGTGTATCATTTAAAATTCCATATAATATAACGTAATATGCAGTGTATCATTGAAAATACCTTATAATATAACGTAATATGCTGTGATTCATTGAAAATACCTTATAATATAACGTAATATGCAGTGTATCATTGAAAATACCTTATAATATAACGTAATATGCAGTGTATCATTGAAAATACCTTACAATATAACGTAATATGCAGTCAATCATTGAAAATACCTTATACTATAACGTAATATGCAGTGTATCGTTGAAAATACCTTATAATATAACGTAATATGCAGTGTATCATTGAAAATACCTTATAATATAACGTAATATGCAGTGTATCATTGAAAATAACTTATAATATATCGTAGTGTATCATTGAAAATACCTTATAATATAATGTTATATGCCGTGTATCATTGAAAATACATTTTAATATAACGTAATATGCAGTGTATCATTGAAAATACCTTATAATATAACGTAATATGCAGTGTATCATTGAAAATAGCTTATAATATAACGTGATATTTGCAGTCTATCATTGAAAATACCTTATTATATAAGGTAATATGCAGTCTATCAATGAAAATAACTTATAATATAACGTAATACGCAGTGTATCATTGAAAATACCTTATACTATAACGTAATATGCAGTCTATCATAGAAAATACCTTATACTATAACGAAATATACAATGTATCATTGAAAATACTTTATAATATATCGTAATTTGTAGTGTATCATTGAAAATACCTTATAATATAACGTAATATGCAGTGTATCATAGAAAATACCTTATACTATAACGTAATATACAGTGTATCATTGAAAATACTTTATAATATATCGTAATATGCAGTGTATCGTTGAAAATACCTTATAATACAATGTAATATGCAGTCTATCATTGGAAATACCATATAATATAACGTAATATGCAGTGTATCATTGAAAATACTTTATAATATAACGTAATATGCAGTGTATCATTGAAATTACCATATAATATATCGTAATATGCAGTGTATCATTGAAAATACCTTATAATATAACGTAATATAAAGTGTATCATTGAAAATACCTTAAAATATAACGTAATATGCAGTGTATCAATGAAAATACCTTAAAATATAACGTAATATGCAGTGTATCATTGAAAATACCTTATAATATAACGTAATATGCAGTGTATCATTGAAAATACCTGATAATATAACATAATATGCTGTGTGTTATTGAAATTACCTTATAATATATCGTAATATGCAGTGTATCATTGATAATACCTTATAATATAACGTAATATGCAGTGTATCATTGGAAATACCTTATAATATATAGTAATTTTTTAGTGTATCATTGAAAATACCTAATAATATAACGTAATATGCAGTGCATCATTGAAAATACCTTATAATATAACGTAATATGCAGTGTATCATTGAAAATACATTATAATATAACGTAATATGCAGTGTATCATTGAAAATACCTTATAATATAACGTAATATCCCGTCTATAACTGAAAATACCTTATAATATAACGTAATATGCAGTGTATCATTGAAAATACCTTATAATGTAATTTTATATGCAGTGTATCATTGAAAATACATTATAATATAACGTAATATGCAGTGTATCATTGAAAATACCTTATAATATAACGTAATATCCCGTCTATCACTGAAAATACCTTATAATATAACGTAATATGCAGTGTATCATTGAAAATACCTTATAATGTAATGTAATATGCAGTGAATCATTGAAAATATCTTATAATATATCGTAGTGTATCATTGAAAATACCTTATAATATAACGTAATATGCAGTGTATCATAGAAAATACCTTATACTATAACGTAATATACAGTGTATCATTGAAAATACTTTATAATATATCGTAATATGCAGTGTATCATTGAAAATACCTTATAATATAACGTAATATCCAGTCTATCACTGAAAATACCTTATAATATAACGTAATATGCAGTGTATCATTGTAAATACCTTATAATGTAATTTAATATGCAGTGTATCATTTAAAATTCCTTATAATATAACGTAATATGCAGTGTATCATTGAAAATACCTTATAATATAACGTAATATGCAGTCTCCCATTGAAAATACATTATAAAATAATGTAATATGCAGTGTATCATTGAAAATAACTTATAATATAATGTAATATGCAGTGTATCACTGAAAATACTTTATAATATAACGTAATATGCAGTGATTCATTGAAAATACATTATAATGAAACGTAATATTTGCAGTCTGTCATTGAAAATACCTTCTAATATAACGTAATATGCATTGTATCATTGGAAATACCTTATAATGTAATGTAATATGCAGTGAATCATTGAAAATATCTTATAATATATCGTAGTGTATCATTGAAAATACCTTATAATATAACGTAATATGCAGTGTATCATAGAAAATACCTTATACTATAACGTAATATACAGTGTATCATTGAAAATACTTTATAATATATCGTAATATGCAGTGTATCATTGAAAATACCTTATAATATAACGTAATATCCAGTCTATCACTGAAAATACCTTATAATATAACGTAATATGCAGTGTATCATTGAAAATACCTTATAATGTAATTTAATATGCAGTGTATCATTTAAAATTCCTTATAATATAACGTAATATGCAGTGTATCATTGAAAATACCTTATAATATAACGTAATGTGCAGTCTCCCATTGAAAATACATTATAAAATAATATAATATGCAGTGTATCATTGAAAATAACTTATAATATAATGTAATATGCAGTGTATCACTGAAAATACTTTATAATATAACGTAATATGCAGTGATTCATTGAAAATACATTATAATGAAACGTAATATTTGCAGTCTGTCATTGAAAATACCTTCTAATATAACGTAATATGCATTGTATCATTGAAAATACCTTATAATATAACGTAATATGCAGTGTATCATTGAAAATACCGTAGAATATATGGTAATTCTAGTCTATCAATGAAAATACATTATAATATAAGGTAATATGCAGTGTATCATTGAAAATACCTTATAATATAACGTAATATGCAGTGTATCATTGGAAATACCTTATAATATATAGTAATTTTTTAGTGTATCATTGAAAATACCTAATAATATAACGTAATATGCAGTGCATCATTGAAAATACCTTATAATATAACGTAATATGCAGTGTATCATTGAAAATACATTATAATATAACGTAATATGCAGTGTATCATTGAAAATACCTTATAATATAACGTAATATCCCGTCTATCACTGAAAATACCTTATAATATAACGTAATATGCAGTGTATCATTGAAAATACCTTATAATGTAATTTAATATGCAGTGTATCATTTAAAATTCCTTATAATATAACGTAATATGCAGTGTTTCATTGAAAATACCTTATAATATAACGTAATATGCTGTGTATCATTGAAAATACCTTATAATATAACGTAATATGCAGTGTATCATTGAAAATACCTTATAATGTAATGTAATATGCAGTGAATCATTGAAAATATCTTATAATATATCGTAGTGTATCATTGAAAATACCTTATAATATAACGTAATATGCAGTGTATCATAGAAAATACCTTATACTATAACGTAATATACAGTGTATCATTGAAAATACTTTATAATATATCGTAATATGCAGTGTATCGTTGAAAATACCTTATAATACAATGTAATATGCAGTCTATCATTGGAAATACCATATAATATAACGTAATATGCAGTGTATCATTGAAAATACTTTATAATATAACGTAATATGCAGTGTATCATTGAAATTACCATATAATATATCGTAATATGCAGTGTATCATTGAAAATACCTTATAATATAACGTAATATAAAGTGTATCATTGAAAATACCTTAAAATATAACGTAATATGCAGTGTATCAATGAAAATACCTTAAAATATAACGTAATATGCAGTGTATCATTGAAAATACCTTATAATATAACGTAATATGCAGTGTATCATTGAAAATACCTGATAATATAACATAATATGCTGTGTGTTATTGAAATTACCTTATAATATATCGTAATATGCAGTGTATCATTGATAATACCTTATAATATAACGTAATATGCAGTGTATCATTGGAAATACCTTATAATATATAGTAATTTTTTAGTGTATCATTGAAAATACCTAATAATATAACGTAATATGCAGTGCATCATTGAAAATACCTTATAATATAACGTAATATGCAGTGTATCATTGAAAATACATTATAATATAACGTAATATGCAGTGTATCATTGAAAATACCTTATAATATAACGTAATATCCCGTCTATCACTGAAAATACCTTATAATATAACGTAATATGCAGTGTATCATTGAAAATACCTTATAATGTAATGTAATATGCAGTGAATCATTGAAAATATCTTATAATATATCGTAGTGTATCATTGAAAATACCTTATAATATAACGTAATATGCAGTGTATCATAGAAAATACCTTATACTATAACGTAATATACAGTGTATCATTGAAAATACTTTATAATATATCGTAATATGCAGTGTATCATTGAAAATACCTTATAATATAACGTAATATCCAGTCTATCACTGAAAATACCTTATAATATAACGTAATATGCAGTGTATCATTGAAAATACCTTATAATGTAATTTAATATGCAGTGTATCATTTAAAATTCCTTATAATATAACGTAATATGCAGTGTATCATTGAAAATACCTTATAATATAACGTAATATGCAGTCTCCCATTGAAAATACATTATAAAATAATGTAATATGCAGTGTATCATTGAAAATAACTTATAATATAATGTAATATGCAGTGTATCACTGAAAATACTTTATAATATAACGTAATATGCAGTGATTCATTGAAAATACATTATAATGAAACGTAATATTTGCAGTCTGTCATTGAAAATACCTTATAATATAACGTAATATGCATTGTATCATTGAAAATACCTTATAATGTAATGTAATATGCAGTGAATCATTGAAAATATCTTATAATATATCGTAGTGTATCATTGAAAATACCTTATAATATAACGTAATATGCAGTGTATCATTGAAAATACCTTATACTATAACGTAATATACAGTGTATCATTGAAAATACTTTATAATATATCGTAATATGCAGTGTATCATTGAAAATACCTTATAATATAACGTAATATCCAGTCTATCACTGAAAATACCTTATAATATAACGTAATATGCAGTGTATCATTGAAAATACCTTATAATGTAATTTAATATGCAGTGTATCATTTAAAATTCCTTATAATATAACGTAATATGCAGTGTATCATTGAAAATACCTTATAATATAACGTAATATGCAGTCTCCCATTGAAAATACATTATAAAATAATATAATATGCAGTGTATCATTGAAAATAACTTATAATATAATGTAATATGCAGTGTATCACTGAAAATACTTTATAATATAACGTAATATGCAGTGATTCATTGAAAATACATTATAATATAACGTAATATTTGCAGTCTGTCATTGAAAATACCTTCTAATATAACGTAATATGCATTGTATCATTGAAAATACCTTATAATATAACGTAATATGCAGTGTATCATTGAAAATACCGTAGAATATATGGTAATTCTAGTCTATCAATGAAAATACATTATAATATAAGGTAATATGCAGTGTATCATTGAAAATACCTTATAATATAACGTAATATGCAGTGTATCATTGGAAATACCTTATAATATATAGTAATTTTTTAGTGTATCATTGAAAATACCTAATAATATAACGTAATATGCAGTGCATCATTGAAAATACCTTATAATATAACGTAATATGCAGTGTATCATTGAAAATACATTATAATATAACGTAATATGCAGTGTATCATTGAAAATACCTTATAATATAACGTAATATCCCGTCTATCACTGAAAATACCTTATAATATAACGTAATATGCAGTGTATCATTGAAAATACCTTATAATGTAATTTAATATGCAGTGTATCATTTAAAATTCCTTATAATATAACGTAATATGCAGTGTTTCATTGAAAATACCTTATAATATAACGTAATATGCAGTGTATCATTGAAAATACCTTATAATATAACGTAATATGCAGTGTATCATTGAAAATACCTTATAATGTAATGTAATATGCAGTGAATCATTGAAAATATCTTATAATATATCGTAGTGTATCATTGAAAATACCTTATAATATAACGTAATATGCAGTGTATCATAGAAAATACCTTATACTATAACGTAATATACAGTGTATCATTGAAAATACTTTATAATATATCGTAATATGCAGTGTATCATTGAAAATACCTTATAATATAACGTAATATCCAGTCTATCACTGAAAATACCTTATAATTTAACGTAATATGCAGTGTATCATTGAAAATACCTTATAATGTAATTTAATATGCAGTGTATCATTTAAAATTCCATATAATATAACGTAATATGCAGTGTATCATTGAAAATACCTTACAATATAACGTAATATGCTGTGATTCATTGAAAATACCTTATAATATAACGTAATATGCAGTGTATCATTGAAAATACCTTATAATATAACGTAATATGCAGTGTATCATTGAAAATACCTTACAATATAACGTAATATGCAGTGTATCATTGAAAATACCTTATACTATAACGTAATATGCAGTGTATCATTGAAAATACCTTATAATATAACGTAATATGCAGTGTATCATTGAAAATACCTTATAATGTAACGTAATATGCAGTGTATCATTGAAAATAACTTATAATATATCGTAGTGTATCATTGAAAATACCTTATAATATAATGTTATATGCCGTGTATCATTGAAAATACATTTTAATATAACGTAATATGCAGTGTATCATTGAAAATACCTTATAATATAACGTAATATTCAGTGTATCATTGAAAATAGCTTATAATATAACGTAATATGCAGTGTATCATTGAAAATACCTTATAATATAACGTGATATTTGCAGTCTATCATTGAAAATACCTTATTATATAAGGTAATATGCAGTCTATCAATGAAAATAACTTATAATATAACGTAATACGCAGTGTATCATTGAAAATACCTTATACTATAACGTAATATGCAGTCTATCATAGAAAATACCTTATACTATAACGTAATATGCAGTGTATCATTGAAAATACCTTATAATATAACGTAATATCCAGTCTATCACTGAAAATACCTTATAATATAACGTAATATGCAGTCTATCATTGAAAATACCTTATAATGTAACGTAATATGCAGTGTATCATTGAAAATATCTTATAATATATCGTAGTGTATCATTGAAAATACCTTATAATATAACGTAATATGCAGTGTATCATAGAAAATACCTTATACTATAACGTAATATACAGTGTATCATTGAAAATACTTTATAATATATCGTAATTTGTAGTCTATTATTGAAAATACCTTATAATATAACGTAATATGCAGTGTATCTTTGAAAATACCTTATAATATAACGTAATAGGCAGTGTATAATTGGAAATACATTATAATATAACGTAATTTGCAGTGAATCATTGAAAATAACTTATAATATAATGTTATATGCAGTGTATCATTGAAAATACCTTATAATATAACGTAATATGCAGTCTCCCATTGAAAATACATTATAAAATAATGTAATATGCAGTGTATCATTGAAAATAACTTATAATATAATGTAATATGCAGTGTATCACTGAAAATACTTTATAATATAACGTAATATGCAGTGATTCATTGAAAATACATTATAATGAAACGTAATATTTGCAGTCTGTCATTGAAAATACCTTCTAATATAACGTAATATGCATTGTATCATTGAAAATACCTTATAATGTAATGTAATATGCAGTGAATCATTGAAAATATCTTATAATATATCGTAGTGTATCATTGAAAATACCTTATAATATAACGTAATATGCAGTGTATCATAGAAAATACCTTATACTATAACGTAATATACAGTGTATCATTGAAAATACTTTATAATATATCGTAATATGCAGTGTATCATTGAAAATACCTTATAATATAACGTAATATCCAGTCTATCACTGAAAATACCTTATAATATAACGTAATATGCAGTGTATCATTGAAAATACCTTATAATATAACGTAATATGCAGTGTATCATAGAAAATACCTTATACTATAACGTAATATACAGTGTATCATTGAAAATACTTTATAATATATCGTAATATGCAGTGTATCATTGAAAATACCTTATAATATAACGTAATATCCAGTCTATCACTGAAAATACCTTATAATATAACGTAATATGCAGTGTATCATTGAAAATACCTTATAATGTAATTTAATATGCAGTGTATCATTTAAAATTCCATATAATATAACGTAATATGCAGTGTATCATTGAAAATACCTTATAATATAACGTAATATGCTGTGATTCATTGAAAATACCTTATAATATAACGTAATATGCAGTGTATCATTGAAAATACCTTATAATATAACGTAATATGCAGTGTATCATTGAAAATACCTTACAATATAACGTAATATGCAGTGTATCATTGAAAATACCTTATACTATAACGTAATATGCAGTGTATCATTGAAAATACCTTATAATATAACGTAATATTCAGTGTATCATTGAAAATAGCTTATAATATAACGTAATATGCAGTGTATCATTGAAAATACCTTATAATGTAATGTAATTTGTAGTGTATCATTGAAAATACCTTATAATATAACGTAATATGCGGTGTATCATTGAAAATACCGTAGAATATATGGTAATTCTAGTCTATCAATGAAAATACATTATAATATAAGGTAATATGCAGTGTATCATTGAAAATACCTTATAATATAACGTAATATGCAGTGTATCATTGGAAATACCTTATAATATATAGTAATTTTTTAGTGTATCATTGAAAATACCTAATAATATAACGTAATATGCAGTGCATCATTGAAAATACCTTATAATATAACGTAATATGCAGTGTATCATTGAAAATACATTATAATATAACGTAATATGCAGTGTATCATTGAAAATACCTTATAATATAACGTAATATCCAGTCTATCACTGAAAATACCTTATAATATAACGTAATATGCAGTGTATCATTGAAAATACCTTATAATGTAATTTAATATGCAGTGTATCATTTAAAATACCTTATAATATAACGTAATATGCAGTGTATCATTGAAAATACCTTACAATATAACGTAATATGCAGTGTATCATTGAAAATACCTTATACTATAACGTAATATGCAGTGTATCATTGAAAATACCTTATAATATAACGTAATATGCAGTGTATCATTGAAAATACCTTATAATGTAACGTAATATGCAGTGTATCATTGAAAATAACTTATAATATATCGTAGTGTATCATTGAAAATACCTTATAATATAATGTTATATGCCGTGTATCATTGAAAATACATTTTAATATAACGTAATATGCAGTGTATCATTGAAAATACCTTATAATATAACGTAATATTCAGTGTATCATTGAAAATAGCTTATAATATAACGTAATATGCAGTGTATCATTGAAAATACCTTATAATATAACGTGATATTTGCAGTCTATCATTGAAAATACCTTATTATATAAGGTAATATGCAGTCTATCAATGAAAATAACTTATAATATAACGTAATACGCAGTGTATCATTGAAAATACCTTATACTATAACGTAATATGCAGTGTATCATAGAAAATACCTTATACTATAACGTAATATACAATGTATCATTGAAAATACTTTATAATATATCGTAATTTGTAGTGTATCATTGAAAATACCTTATAATATAACGTAATTTGTAGTATCATTGAAAATATCTTATAATATATCGTAGTGTATCATTGAAAATACCTTATAATATAACGTAATATGCAGTGTATCATAGAAAATACCTTATACTATAACGTAATATACAGTGTATCATTGAAAATACTTTATAATATATCGTAATTTGTAGTCTATTATTGAAAATACCTTATAATATAACGTAATATGCAGTGTATCTTTGAAAATACCTTATAATATAACGTAATAGGCAGTGTATAATTGGAAATACATTATAATATAACGTAATTTGCAGTGAATCATTGAAAATAACTTATAATATAACGTAATATGCAGTGTATCATTGAAAATACATTATAATATAACGTAATATGCAGTGTATCATTGAAAATACCTTATAATATAACGTAATATCCAGTCTATCACTGAAAATACCTTATAATATAACGTAATATGCAGTCTATCATTGAAAATACCTTATAATGTAACGTAATATGCAGTGTATCATTGAAAATAACTTATAATATATCGTAGTGTATCATTGAAAATACCTTATAATATAACGTAATATGCAGTGTATCATTGAAAATACCTTATAATGTAACGTAATATGCAGTGTATCATTGAAAATAACTTATAATATATCGTAGTGTATCATTGAAAATACCTTATAATATAATGTTATATGCAGTGTATCATTGAAAATACATTTTAATATAACGTAATATGCAGTGTATCATTGAAAATACCTTATAATATAACGTAATATTCAGTGTATCATTGAAAATAGCTTATAATATAACGTAATATGCAGTGTATCATTGAAAATACCTTATAATATAACGTGATATTTGCAGTCTATCATTGAAAATACCTTATTATATAAGGTAATATGCAGTCTATCAATGAAAATAACTTATAATATAACGTAATACGCAGTGTATCATTGAAAATACCTTATACTATAACGTAATATGCAGTCTATCATAGAAAATACCTTATACTATAACGTAATATACAATGTATCATTGAAAATACTTTATAATATATCGTAATTTGTAGTGTATCATTGAAAATACCTTATAATATAACGTAATTTGTAGTATCATTGAAAATATCTTATAATATATCGTAGTGTATCATTGAAAATACCTTATAATATAACGTAATATGCAGTGTATCATAGAAAATACCTTATACTATAACGTAATATACAGTGTATCATTGAAAATACTTTATAATATATCGTAATTTGTAGTCTATTATTGAAAATACCTTATAATATAACGTAATATGCAGTGTATCTTTGAAAATACCTTATAATATAACGTAATAGGCAGTGTATAATTGGAAATACATTATAATATAACGTAATTTGCAGTGAATCATTGAAAATAACTTATAATATAACGTAATATGCAGTGTATCATTGAAAATACATTATAATATAACGTAATATGCAGTGTATCATTGAAAATACCTTATAATATAACGTAATATCCAGTCTATCACTGAAAATACCTTATAATATAACGTAATATGCAGTCTATCATTGAAAATACCTTATAATGTAACGTAATATGCAGTGTATCATTGAAAATAACTTATAATATATCGTAGTGTATCATTGAAAATACCTTATAATATAATGTTATATGCAGTGTATCATTGAAAATACCTTATAATATAACGTAATATGCAGTCTCCCATTGAAAATACATTATAAAATAATGTAATATGCAGTGTATCATTGAAAATAACTTATAATATAATGTAATATGCAGTGTATCACTGAAAATACTTTATAATATAACGTAATATGCAGTGATTCATTGAAAATACATTATAATGAAACGTAATATTTGCAGTCTGTCATTGAAAATACCTTCTAATATAACGTAATATGCATTGTACCATTGAAAATACCTTATAATGTAATGTAATATGCAGTGAATCATTGAAAATATCTTATAATATATCGTAGTGTATCATTGAAAATACCTTATAATATAACGTAATATGCAGTGTATCATAGAAAATACCTTATACTATAACGTAATATACAGTGTATCATTGAAAATACTTTATAATATATCGTAATATGCAGTGTATCATTGAAAATACCTTATAATATAACGTAATATCCAGTCTATCACTGAAAATACCTTATAATATAACGTAATATGCAGTGTATCATTGAAAATACCTTATAATGTAATTTAATATGCAGTGTATCATTTAAAATTCCTTATAATATAACGTAATATGCAGTGTATCATTGAAAATACCTTATAATATAACGTAATATGCAGTCTCCCATTGAAAATACATTATAAAATAATATAATATGCAGTGTATCATTGAAAATAACTTATAATATAATGTAATATGCAGTGTATCACTGAAAATACTTTATAATATAACGTAATATGCAGTGTATCATTGAAAATACATTATAATGAAACGTAATATTTGCAGTCTGTCATTGAAAATACCTTATAATATAACGTAATATGCAGTGTATCATTGAAAATACCTTATAATATAACGTAATATGCAGTGTATCATTGAAAATACCGTAGAATATATGGTAATTCTAGTCTATCAATGAAAATACATTATAATATAAGGTAATATGCAGTGTATCATTGAAAATACCTTATAATATAACGTAATATGCAGTGTATCATTGGAAATACATTATAATATATAGTAATTTTTTAGTGTATCATTGAAAATACCTAATAATATAACGTAATATGCAGTGCATCATTGAAAATACCTTATAATATAACGTAATATGCAGTGTATCATTGAAAATACATTATAATATAACGTAATATGCAGTGTATCATTGAAAATACCTTATAATATAACGTAATATCCCGTCTATCACTGAAAATACCTTATAATATAACGTAATATGCAGTGTATCATTGAAAATACCTTATAATGTAATTTAATATGCAGTGTATCATTTAAAATTCCTTATAATATAACGTAATATGCAGTGTATCATTGAAAATACCTTATAATATAACGTAATATGCAGTGTATCATTGAAAATACCTTATAATATAACGTAATATGCAGTGTATCATTGAAAATACCTTATAATGTAATGTAATATGCAGTGAATCATTGAAAATATCTTATAATATATCGTAGTGTATCATTGAAAATACCTTATAATATAACGTAATATGCAGTGTATCATAGAAAATACCTTATACTATAACGTAATATACAGTGTATCATTGAAAATACTTTATAATATATCGTAATATGCAGTGTATCATTGAAAATACCTTATAATATAACGTAATATGCAGTCTATCATTGAAAATACCTTATAATATAACGTAATATGCAGTGTATCATTGAAAATACCTTATAATGTAATTTAATATGCAGTGTATCATTTAAAATTCCATATAATATAACGTAATATGCAGTGTATCATTGAAAATACCTTATAATATAACGTAATATGCTGTGATTCATTGAAAATACCTTATAATATAACGTAATATGCAGTGTATCATTGAAAATACCTTATAATATAACGTAATATGCAGTGTATCATTGAAAATACCTTACAATATAACGTAATATGCAGTGTATCATTGAAAATACCTTATACTATAACGTAATATGCAGTGTATCATTGAAAATACCTTATAATATAACGTAATATTCAGTGTATCATTGAAAATAGCTTATAATATAACGTAATATGCAGTGTATCATTGAAAATACCTTATAATGTAATGTAATTTGTAGTGTATCATTGAAAATACCTTATAATATAACGTAATATGCGGTGTATCATTGAAAATACCGTAGAATATATGGTAATTCTAGTCTATCAATGAAAATACATTATAATATAAGGTAATATGCAGTGTATCATTGAAAATACCTTATAATATAACGTAATATGCAGTGTATCATTGGAAATACCTTATAATATATAGTAATTTTTTAGTGTATCATTGAAAATACCTAATAATATAACGTAATATGCAGTGCATCATTGAAAATACCTATAATATAACGTAATATGCAGTGTATCATTGAAAATACATTATAATATAACGTAATATGCAGTGTATCATTGAAAATACCTTATAATATAACGTAATATCCAGTCTATCACTGAAAATACCTTATAATATAACGTAATATGCAGTGTATCATTGAAAATACCTTATAATGTAATTTAATATGCAGTGTATCATTTAAAATTCCTTATAATATAACGTAATATGCAGTGTTTCATTGAAAATACCTTATAATATAACGTAATATGCTGTGTATCATTGAAAATACCTTATAATATAACGTAATATGCAGTGTATCATTGAAAATACCTTATAATGTAATGTAATATGCAGTGTATCATTGAAAATAGATTTTAATATAACGTAATATGCAGTGAATCATTGAAAATACCCTATAAATAACCTTATATGCAGTCTATCATTGAAAATACCTCATAATATAACGTAATATGCAGTGTATCATTGAAAATACCTTATAATGTAATTTAATATGCAGTGTATCATTTAAAATTCCTTATAATATAACGTAATATGCAGTGTTTCATTGAAAATACCTTATAATATAACGTAATATGCTGTGTATCATTGAAAATAGCTTATAATATAACGTAATATGCAGTCTCCCATTGAAAATACATTATAAAATAATGGAATATGCAGTGTATCATTGAAAATAACTTATAATATAACGTAATATGCAGTGTATCATTGAAAATACCTTATAATATATCGTAATTTGTAGTGTATCATTGAAAATAGCTTATAATATAACGTGATATTTGCAGTCTATCATTGAAAATACCTTATTATATAAGGTAATATGCAGTCTATCAATGAAAATAACTTATAATATAACGTAATACGCAGAGTATCATTGAAAATACCTTATATTATATCGTAATTTGTAGTGTATCATTGAAAATAGCTTATAATATAACGTAATATGCAGTCTCCCATTGAAAATACCTTATAATGTATTGTAATATGCAGTGTATCATTGAAAATACATTAAAATATAACGTAATATGCAGTGTATAATTGAAAATACCTTATAATATAACGTAATATGCAGTGTATCATTGAAAATACCTGATAATGTAACGTAGTATGCAGTGTATCATTGAAAATACCTTAAAATATAACGTAATATGCAGTGTATCATTGAAAATACCTTATAATATAACGCAATATGCAGTGTATCATTGAAAATACCTTATAATATAACGTAATATGCAATGTATCATTGAAAATACTTTATAATATATCGTAATTTGTAGTGTATCATTGAAAATACCTTATAATATAACGTAATTTGTAGTGTATCATTGAAAATATATTGTAATATAAAGTGATATGCAGTGTATCATTGAAAATAGCTTATAATATAACGTAATATGCTGTGTATCATTGAAAATACCTTATAATATAACGTAATATGCAGTGTATCATTGAAAATACCTTATAATACAATGTAATATGCAGTCTATCATTGGAAATACCTTATAATATAACGTGATATTTGCAGTCTATCATTGAAAATACCTTATTATATAAGGTAATATGCAGTCTATCAATGAAAATAACTTATAATATAACGTAATACGCAGTGTATCATTGAAAATACCTTATAATATAACGTAATATACAGTGTATCATTGAAAATACTTTAGAATATATCGTAATTGTAGTGTATCATTGAAAATACCTTATAATATAACGTAATCTGCAATGTATCATTGAAAATACATTATAATATATCGTAATTTGTAGTGTATCATTGAAAATACCTTATAATATAACGTAATTTGTAGTGTATCATTGAAAATAGCTTATAATATAACGTAATATGCAGTGTATCATTGAAAATAGCTTATAATATATCGTAATATGCAGTGTATCATTGAAAATACCTTATAATATAACGTAATATGCAGTGTATCATTGAAAATACCTTATAATGTAATTTAATATGCAGTGTATCATTTAAAATTCCTTATAATATAACGTAATATGCAGGGTATCATTGAAAATACCTTACAATATAACGTAATATGCAGTGTATCATTGAAAATACCTTATACTATAACGTAATATGCAGTGTATCATTGAAAATACCTTATAATATAACGTAATATGCAGTGTATCATTGAAAATACCTTATAATATAACGTAATATCCCGTCTATCACTGAAAATACCTTATAATATAACGTAATATGCAGTGTATCATTGAAAATACCTTATAATGTAATGTAATTTGTAGTGTATCATTGAAAATACCTTATAATATAACGTAATATGCGGTGTATCATTGAAAATACCGTAGAATATATGGTAATTCTAGTCTATCAATGAAAATACATTATAATATAAGGTAATATGCAGTCTCCCATTGAAAATACATTATAAAATAATGGAATATGCAGTGTATCATTGAAAATAACTTATAATATAACGTAATATGCAGTGTATCATTGAAAATACCTTATAATATATCGTAATTTGTAGTGTATCATTGAAAATAGCTTATAATATAACGTAATATGCAGTCTCCCATTGAAAATACCTTATAATGTATTGTAATATGCAGTGTATCATTGAAAATACCTTAAAATATAACGTAATATGCAGTGTATCATTGAAAATACCTTATAATATAACGTAATATGCAGTGTATCATTGAAAATACCTGATAATGTAACGTAGTATGCAGTGTATCATTGAAAATACCTTAAAATATAACGTAATATGCAGTGTATCATTGAAAATACCTTATAATATAACGCAATATGCAGTGTATCATTGAAAATACCTTATAATATAACGTAATATGCAATGTATCATTGAAAATACTTTATAATATAACGTAATTTGTAGTGTATCATTGAAAATATATTGTAATATAAAGTGATATGCAGTGTATCATTGAAAATAGGTTATAATATAACGTAATATGCAGTGTATCATTGAAAATACCTTATAATATAACGTGATATTTGCAGTCTATCATTGAAAATACCTTATTATATAAGGTAATATGCAGTCTATCAATGAAAATAACTTATAATATAACGTAATACGCAGAGTATCATTGAAAATACCTTATATTATATCGTAATTTGTAGTGTATCATTGAAAATAGCTTATAATATAACGTAATATGCAGTCTCCCATTGAAAATACCTTATAATGTATTGTAATATGCAGTGTATCATTGAAAATACATTAAAATATAACGTAATATGCAGTGTATAATTGAAAATACCTTATAATATAACGTAATATGCAGTGTATCATTGAAAATACCTGATAATGTAACGTAGTATGCAGTGTATCATTGAAAATACCTTAAAATATAACGTAATATGCAGTGTATCATTGAAAATACCTTATAATATAACGCAATATGCAGTGTATCATTGAAAATACCTTATAATATAACGTAATATGCAATGTATCATTGAAAATACTTTATAATATATCGTAATTTGTAGTGTATCATTGAAAATACCTTATAATATAACGTAATTTGTAGTGTATCATTGAAAATATATTGTAATATAAAGTGATATGCAGTGTATCATTGAAAATAGCTTATAATATAACGTAATATGCAGTGTATCATTGAAAATACCTTATAATATAACGTAATATGCAGTGTATCATTGAAAATACCTTATAATACAATGTAATATGCAGTCTATCATTGGAAATACCTTATAATATAACGTGATACTTGCAGTCTATCATTGAAAATACCTTATTATATAAGGTAATATGCAGTCTATCAATGAAAATAACTTATAATATAACGTAATACGCAGTGTATCATTGAAAATACCTTATAATATAACGTAATATACAGTGTATCATTGAAAATACTTTAGAATATATAGTAATTGTAGTGTATCATTGAAAATACCTTATAATATAACGTAATCTGCAATGTATCATTGAAAATACATTATAATATATCGTAATTTGTAGTGTATCATTGAAAATACCTTATAATATAACGTAATTTGTAGTGTATCATTGAAAATATATTATAATATAAAGTAATATGCAGTGTATCATTGAAAATAGCTTATAATATATCGTAATATGCAGTGTATCATTGAAAATACCTTATAATATAACGTAATATGCAGTGTATCATTGAAAATACCTTATAATGTAATTTAATATGCAGTGTATCATTTAAAATTCCTTATAATATAACGTAATATGCAGGGTATCATTGAAAATACCTTACAATATAACGTAATATGCAGTGTATCATTGAAAATACCTTATACTATAACGTAATATGCAGTGTATCATTGAAAATACCTTATAATATAACGTAATATGCAGTGTATCATTGAAAATACCTTATAATATAACGTAATATCCCGTCTATCACTGAAAATACCTTATAATATAACGTAATATGCAGTGTATCATTGAAAATACCTTATAATGTAATGTAATTTGTAGTGTATCATTGAAAATACCTTATAATATAACGTAATATGCGGTGTATCATTGAAAATATCGTAGAATATATGGTAATTCTAGTCTATCAATGAAAATACATTATAATATAAGGTAATATGCAGTCTCCCATTGAAAATACATTATAAAATAATGTAATATGCAGTGTATCATTGAAAATAACTTATAATATAACGTAATATGCAGTGTATCATTGAAAATACCTTATAATATATCGTAATTTGTAGTGTATCATTGAAAATAGCTTATAATATAACGTAATATGCAGTCTCCCATTGAAAATACCTTATAATGTATTGTAATATGCAGTGTATCATTGAAAATACCTTAAAATATAACGTAATATGCAGTGTATCATTGAAAATACCTTATAATATAACGTAATATGCAGTGTATCATTGAAAATACCTGATAATGTAACGTAGTATGCAGTGTATCATTGAAAATACCTTAAAATATAACGTAATATGCAGTGTATCATTGAAAATACCTTATAATATAACGCAATATGCAGTGTATCATTGAAAATACCTTATAATATAACGTAATATGCAATGTATCATTGAAAATACTTTATAATATATCGTAATTTGTAGTGTATCATTGAAAATACCTTATAATATAACGTAATTTGTAGTGTATCATTGAAAATATATTGTAATATAAAGTGATATGCAGTGTATCATTGAAAATAGCTTATAATATAACGTAATATGCTGTGTATCATTGAAAATAGCTTATAATATAACGTAATATGCAGTGTATCATTGAAAATACCTTATAATATAACGTAATATGCAGTGTATCATTGAAAATACCTTATAATACAATGTAATATGCAGTCTATCATTGGAAATACCTTATAATATAACGTGATATTTGCAGTCTATCATTGAAAATACCTTATTATATAAGGTAATATGCAGTCTATCAATGAAAATAACTTATAATATAACGTAATACGCAGTGTATCATTGAAAATACCTTATAATATAACGTAATATACAGTGTATCATTGAAAATACTTTAGAATATATCGTAATTGTAGTGTATCATTGAAAATACCTTATAATATAACGTAATCTGCAATGTATCATTGAAAATACATTATAATATATCGTAATTTGTAGTGTATCATTGAAAATACCTTATAATATAACGTAATTTGTAGTGTATCATTGAAAATATATTATAATATAAAGTAATATGCAGTGTATCATTGAAAATAGCTTATAATATATCGTAATATGCAGTGTATCATTGAAAATACCTTATAAGATAACGTAATATGCAGTGTATCATTGAAAATACCTTATAATGTAATTTAATATGCAGTGTATCATTTAAAATTCCTTATAATATAACGTAATATGCAGGGTATCATTGAAAATACCTTACAATATAACGTAATATGCAGTGTATCATTGAAAATACCTTATAATATAACGTAATATGCAGTGTATCATTGAAAATACCTTATAATATAACGTAATATCCCGTCTATCACTGAAAATAAATTATAATATAACGTAATATGCAGTGTATCATTGAAAATACCTTATAATGTAATGTAATTTGTAGTGTATCATTGAAAATACCTTATAATATAACGTAATATGCGGTGTATCATTGAAAATACCGTAGAATATATGGTAATTCTAGTCTATCAATGAAAATACATTATAATATAAGGTAATATGCAGTCTCCCATTGAAAATACATTATAAAATAATGGAATATGCAGTGTATCATTGAAAATAACTTATAATATAACGTAATATGCAGTGTATCATTGAAAATACCTTATAATATATCGTAATTTGTAGTGTATCATTGAAAATAGCTTATAATATAACGTAATATGCAGTCTCCCATTGAAAATACCTTATAATGTATTGTAATATGCAGTGTATCATTGAAAATACCTTAAAATATAACGTAATATGCAGTGTATAATTGAAAATACCTTATAATATAACGTAATATGCAGTGTATCATTGAAAATACCTGATAATGTAACGTAGTATGCAGTGTATCATTGAAAATACCTTAAAATATAACGTAATATGCAGTGTATCATTGAAAATACCTTATAATATAACGCAATATGCAGTGTATCATTGAAAATACCTTATAATATAACGTAATATGCAATGTATCATTGAAAATACTTTATAATATATCGTAATTTGTAGTGTATCATTGAAAATACCTTATAATATAACGTAATTTGTAGTGTATCATTGAAAATATATTGTAATATAAAGTGATATGCAGTGTATCATTGAAAATAGCTTATAATATAACGTAATATGCAGTGTATCATTGAAAATACCTTATAATATAACGTAATATGCAGTGTATCATTGAAAATACCTTATAATACAATGTAATATGCAGTCTATCATTGGAAATACCTTATAATATAACGTGATATTTGCAGTCTATCATTGAAAATACCTTATTATATAAGGTAATATGCAGTCTATCAATGAAAATAACTTATAATATAACGTAATACGCAGTGTATCATTGAAAATACCTTATAATATAACGTAATATACAGTGTATCATTGAAAATACTTTAGAATATATCGTAATTGTAGTGTATCATTGAAAATACCTTATAATATAACGTAATCTGCAATGTATCATTGAAAATACATTATAATATATCGTAATTTGTAGTGTATCATTGAAAATACCTTATAATATAACGTAATTTGTAGTGTATCATTGAAAATATATTATAATATAAAGTAATATGCAGTGTATCATTGAAAATAGCTTATAATATATCGTAATATGCAGTGTATCATTGAAAATACCTTATAATATAACGTAATATGCAGTGTATCATTGAAAATACCTTATAATGTAATTTAATATGCAGTGTATCATTTAAAATTCCTTATAATATAACGTAATATGCAGGGTATCATTGAAAATACCTTACAATATAACGTAATATGCAGTGTATCATTGAAAATACCTTATACTATAACGTAATATGCAGTGTATCATTGAAAATACCTTATAATATAACGTAATATGCAGTGTATCATTGAAAATACCTTATAATATAACGTAATATCCCGTCTATCACTGAAAATACCTTATAATATAACGTAATATGCAGTGTATCATTGAAAATACCTTATAATGTAATGTAATTTGTAGTGTATCATTGAAAATACCTTATAATATAACGTAATATGCGGTGTATCATTGAAAATACCGTAGAATATATGGTAATTCTAGTCTATCAATGAAAATACATTATAATATAAGGTAATATGCAGTGTATCATTGAAAATACCTTATAATATAACGTAATATGCAGTGTATCATTGGAAATACCTTATAATATATAGTAATTTTTTTAGTGTATCATTGAAAATACCTAATAATATAACGTAATATGCAGTGCATCATTGAAAATACCTTATAATATAACGTAATATGCAGTGTATCATTGAAAATACATTATAATATAACGTAATATGCAGTGTATCATTGAAAATACCTTATAATATAACGTAATATCCAGTCTATCACTGAAAATACCTTATAATATAACGTAATATGCAGTGTATCATTGAAAATACCTTATAATATAACGTAATATGCAGTGTATCATTGAAAATACCTTATCATATAACGTAATATCCCGTCTATCACTGAAAATACCTTATAATATAACGTAATATGCAGTGTATCATTGAAAATACCTTATAATGTAATGTAATTTGTAGTGTATCATTGAAAATACCTTATAATATAACGTAATATGCGGTGTATCATTGAAAATACCGTAGAATATATGGTAATTCTAGTCTATCAATGAAAATACATTATAATATAAGGTAATATGCAGTCTCCCATTGAAAATACATTATAAAATAATGTAATATGCAGTGTATCATTGAAAATAACTTATAATATAACGTAATATGCAGTGTATCATTGAAAATACCTTATAATATATCGTAATTTGTAGTGTATCATTGAAAATAGCTTATAATATAACGTAATATGCAGTCTCCCATTGAAAATACCTTATAATGTATTGTAATATGCAGTGTATCATTGAAAATACCTTAAAATATAACGTAATATGCAGTGTATAATTGAAAATACCTTATAATATAACGTAATATGCAGTGTATCATTGAAAATACCTGATAATGTAACGTAGTATGCAGTGTATCATTGAAAATACCTTAAAATATAACGTAATATGCAGTGTATCATTGAAAATACCTTATAATATAACGCAATATGCAGTGTATCATTGAAAATACCTTATAATATAACGTAATATGCAATGTATCATTGAAAATACTTTATAATATATCGTAATTTGTAGTGTATCATTGAAAATACCTTATAATATAACGTAATTTGTAGTGTATCATTGAAAATATATTGTAATATAAAGTGATATGCAGTGTATCATTGAAAATAGCTTATAATATAACGTAATATGCAGTGTATCATTGAAAATACCTTATAATATAACGTAATATGCAGTGTATCATTGAAAATACCTTATAATACAATGTAATATGCAGTCTATCATTGGAAATACCTTATAATATAACGTGATACTTGCAGTCTATCATTGAAAATACCTTATTATATAAGGTAATATGCAGTCTATCAATGAAAATAACTTATAATATAACGTAATACGCAGTGTATCATTGAAAATACCTTATAATATAACGTAATATACAGTGTGTCATTGAAAATACTTTAGAATATATCGTAATTGTAGTGTATCATTGAAAATACCTTATAATATAACGTAATCTGCAATATATCATTGAAAATACATTATAATATATCGTAATTTGTAGTGTATCATTGAAAATACCTTATAATATAACGTAATTTGTAGTGTATCATTGAAAATATATTATAATATAAAGTAATATGCAGTGTATCATTGAAAATAGCTTATAATATATCGTAATATGCAGTGTATCATTGAAAATACCTTATAAGATAACGTAATATGCAGTGTATCATTGAAAATACCTTATAATGTAATTTAATATGCAGTGTATCATTTAAAATTCCTTATAATATAACGTAATATGCAGGGTATCATTGAAAATACCTTACAATATAACGTAATATGCAGTGTATCATTGAAAATACCTTATACTATAACGTAATATGCAGTGTATCATTGAAAATACCTTATAATATAACGTAATATGCAGTGTATCATTGAAAATACCTTATAATATAACGTAATATCCCGTCTATCACTGAAAATACCTTATAATATAACGTAATATGCAGTGTATCATTGAAAATACCTTATAATGTAATGTAATTTGTAGTGTATCATTGAAAATACCTTATAATATAACGTAATATGCGGTGTATCATTGAAAATACCGTAGAATATATGGTAATTCTAGTCTATCAATGAAAATACATTATAATATAAGGTAATATGGAGTGTATCATTGAAAATACCTTATAATATAACGTAATATGCAGTGTATCATTGGAAATACCTTATAATATATAGTAATTTTTTAGTGTATCATTGAAAATACCTAATAATATAACGTAATATGCAGTGCATCATTGAAAATACCTTATAATATAACGTAATATGCAGTGTATCATTGAAAATACATTATAATATAACGTAATATGCAGTGTATCATTGAAAATACCTTATAATATAACGTAATATCCAGTCTATCACTGAAAATACCTTATAATATAACGTAATATGCAGTGTATCATTGAAAATACCTTATAATGTAATTTAATATGCAGTGTATCATTTAAAATTCCTTATAATATAACGTAATATGCAGTGTTTCATTGAAAATACCTTATAATATAACGTAATATGCTGTGTATCATTGAAAATACCTTATAATATAACGTAATATGCAGTGTATCATTGAAAATACCTTATAATGTAATGTAATATGCAGTGTATCATTGAAAATAGATTTTAATATAACGTAATATGCAGTGAATCATTGAAAATACCCTATAAATAACCTGATATGCAGTCTATCATTGAAAATACCTCATAATATAACGTAATATGCAGTGTATCATTGAAAATACCTTATAATGTAATTTAATATGCAGTGTATCATTTAAAATTCCTTATAATATAACGTAATATGCAGTGTTTCATTGAAAATACCTTATAATATAACGTAATATGCTGTGTATCATTGAAAATAGCTTATAATATAACGTAATATGCAGTCTCC
>CAKAJI010001075.1:52325-88210 GCA_916610255.1 Lasioglossum lativentre
ACTGCATATTACGTTATATTATAAGGTATTTTCAATGGTAGACTGCAAATATTACATTATATTATAAGGTATTTTCAATGGTAGACTGCAAATATTACATTATATTATAAGGTATTATCAATGATACACTGCATAATACGTTATACTATAAGGTATTTTCAATGATAGACTGCATATTACGTTATATTAGAAGGTATTTTCAATGATACACTGCATATTACGTTATATTATAAGGTATTTTCAATGATATACTGCATATTACGTTATATTATAAGGCATTTTCAATGATAGACTGCATATTACGTTATATTATAAGGTATTTTCAATGATATACTGCATATTACGTTATATTATAAGGCATTTTCAATGACACACTGCATATTACGTTATATTATAAGGTATTTTCAATGATACACTGCATATTACGTTATATTATAAGGTATTTTCAATGATATACTGCATATTACGTTATATTATAAGGTATTTTCAATGATACACTGCATATTACGTTATATTATAAGGTATTTTCAATGATACACTGCATATTACGTTATATTATAAGGTATTTACAATGATATACTGCATATTACGTTATATTATAAGGCATTTTCAATGATAGACTGCATATTACGTTATATTATAGGTATTTTCAAAGATATACTGCATATTACGTTATATTATAAGGTATTTTCAATGGTAGACTGCAAATATTACATTATATTATAAGGTATTTTCAATGATACACTGCATATTACGTTATATTATAAGGTATTTTCAATGATACACTGCATATTACGTTATATTATAAGGTATTTTCAATGATATACTGCATATTACGTTATATTATAAGGCATTTTCAATGATAGACTGCATATTACGTTATATTATCACGTATTTTCAATGTTTGACTGCATATTACGTAATATTATAAGGTATTTTCAATGATAGACTGCAAATATTACATTATATTATAAGGTATTTTCAATGATACACTGCATATTACGTTATATTATAAGGTATTTTCAATGATATACTGCATATTACGTTATATTATAAGGCATTTTCAATGATAGACTGCATATTACGTTATATTATAAGGCATTTTCAATGATAGACTGCATATTACGTTATATTATCACGTATTTTCAATGATTGACTGCATATTACGTAATATTATAAGGTATTTTCAATGATAGACTGCAAATATTACATTATATTATAAGGTATTTTCAATGATACACTGCATATTACGTAATATTATAAGGCATTTTCAATGATACACTGCATATTACGTTATATTATAAGGTATTTTCAATGATACACTGCATATTACGTTATATTATAAGGCATTTTCAATGATAGACTGCATATTACGTTATATTATCACGTATTTTCAATGATTGACTGCATATTACGTAATATTATAAGGTATTTTCAATGATAGACTGCAAATATTACATTATATTATAAGGTATTTTCAATGATACACTGCATATTACATTATATTATAGGGTATTTTCAATGATACTCTGCATATTACGATACATTACCCAATTTTTTCAATGATACACTGCTTATTACGTTACATTATAAGGTATTTTCAATGGTAGACTGCAAATATTACATTATATTATAAGGTATTTTCAATGATACACTGCATATTACGTTATATTATAAGGTATTTTCAATGGTAGACTGCAAATATTACATTATATTATAAGGTATTTTCAATGATACACTGCATATTACGTTATACTATAAGGTATTTTCAATGATAGGCTGCATATCACGTTATATTATAAGGTATTTTCAGTGATACACTGCATATTACGTTACATTATAAGGTATTTTCAATGATACACTGCATATTACGTTATATTATAAGGTATTTTCAATGATATACTGCATATTACGTTATATTATCACGTATTTTCAATGATTGACTGCATATTACGTAATATTATAAGGTATTTTCAATGATAGACTGCAAATATTACATTATATTATAAGGTATTTTCAATGATAGACTGCATATTACGTTATATTAGAAGGTATTTTCAATGATACACTGCATATTACGTTATATTATAAGGTATTTTCAACGATACACTGCATATTACGTTATATTATAAGGCATTTTCAATGATAGACTGCATATTACGTTATATTATAAGGTATTTTCAAAGATATACTGCATATTACGTTATATTATAAGGTATTTTCAATGATATACTGCATATTACGTTGTATTATAAGGCATTTTCAATGATAGACTGCATATTACATTATATTATAGGGTATTTTCAATGATATACTGCATATTACGTTATATTATAAGGCATTTTCAATGATAGACTGCATATTACGTTATATTATCACGTATTTTCAATGATATACTGCATATTACGTTATATTATAAGGCATTTTCAATGATAGACTGCATATTACGTTATATTATCACGTATTTTCAATGATTGACTGCATATTACGTAATATTATAAGGTATTTTCAATGATAGACTGCAAATATTACATTATATTATAAGGTATTTTCAATGATACACTGCATATTACATTATATTATAGGGTATTTTCAATGATACTCTGCATATTACGATACATTACCCAATTTTTTCAATGATACACTGCTTATTACGTTACATTATAAGGTATTTTCAATGGTAGACTGCAAATATTACATTATATTATAAGGTATTTTCAATGATACACTGCATATTACGTTATATTATAAGGTATTTTCAATGGTAGACTGCAAATATTACATTATATTATAAGGTATTTTCAATGATACACTGCATATTACGTTATATTATCACGTATTTTCAATGATACACTGCATATTACGTTATATTATAAGGTATTTTCAATGATAGACTGCAAATATTACATTATATTATAAGGTATTTTCAATGATAGACTGCAAATATTACATTATATTATAAGGTATTATCAATGATACACTGCATAATACGTTATACTATAAGGTATTTTCAATGATAGACTGCATATTACGTTATATTAGAAGGTATTTTCAATGATACACTGCATATTACGTTATATTATAAGGTATTTTCAATGATATACTGCATATTACGTTATATTATAAGGCATTTTCAATGATAGACTGCATATTACGTTATATTATAAGGTATTTTCAATGATATACTGCATATTACGTTATATTATAAGGCATTTTCAATGACACACTGCATATTACGTTATATTATAAGGTATTTTCAATGGTAGACTGCAAATATTACATTATATTATAAGGTATTTTCAATGATACACTGCATATTACGTTATACTATAAGGTATTTTCAATGATAGGCTGCATATCACGTTATATTATAAGGTATTTTCAGTGATACACTGCATATTTCGTTACATTATAAGGTATTTTCAATGATACACTGCATATTACGTTATATTATAAGGTATTTTCAATGATATACTGCATATTACGTTATATTATCACGTATTTTCAATGATTGACTGCATATTACGTAATATTATAAGGTATTTTCAATGATAGACTGCAAATATTACATTATATTATAAGGTATTTTCAATGATACACTGCATATTACGTTATATTATAAGGCATTTTCAATGATAGACTGCATATTACGTTATATTATAAGGTATTTTCAATGATACACTGCATATTACGTTATATTATAAGGTATTTTCAATGATACACTGCATATTACGTTATATTATAAGGCATTTTCAATGATAGACTGCATATTACGTTATATTATAAGGCATTTTCAATGATAGACTGCATATTACGTTATATTATCACGTATTTTCAATGATTGACTGCATATTACGTAATATTATAAGGTATTTTCAATGATAGACTGCAAATATTACATTATATTATAAGGTATTTTCAATGATACACTGCATATTACGTAATATTATAAGGCATTTTCAATGATACACTGCATATTACGTTATATTATAAGGTATTTTCAATGATACACTGCATATTACGTTATATTATAAGGCATTTTCAATGATAGACTGCATATTACGTTATATTATAAGGTATTTTCAAAGATATACTGCATATTACGTTATATTATAAGGTATTTTCAATGATATACTGCATATTACGTTGTATTATAAGGCATTTTCAATGATAGACTGCATATTACATTATATTATAGGGTATTTTCAATGATATACTGCATATTACGTTATATTATAAGGCATTTTCAATGATAGACTGCATATTACGTTATATTATCACGTATTTTCAATGATATACTGCATATTACGTTATATTATAAGGCATTTTCAATGATAGACTGCATATTACGTTATATTATCACGTATTTTCAATGATTGACTGCATATTACGTAATATTATAAGGTATTTTCAATGATAGACTGCAAATATTACATTATATTATAAGGTATTTTCAATGATACACTGCATATTACATTATATTATAGGGTATTTTCAATGATACTCTGCATATTACGATACATTACCCAATTTTTTCAATGATACACTGCTTATTACGTTACATTATAAGGTATTTTCAATGGTAGACTGCAAATATTACATTATATTATAAGGTATTTTCAATGATACACTGCATATTACGTTATATTATAAGGTATTTTCAATGATGGACTGCAAATATTACATTATATTATAAGGTATTTTCAATGATACACTGCATATTACGTTATATTATCACGTATTTTCAATGATACACTGCATATTACGTTATATTATAAGGTATTTTCAATGGTAGACTGCAAATATTACATTATATTATAAGGTATTTTCAATGGTAGACTGCAAATATTACATTATATTATAAGGTATTTTCAATGATACACTGCATAATACGTTATACTATAAGGTATTTTCAATGATAGACTGCATATTACGTTATATTAGAAGGTATTTTCAATGATACACTGCATATTACGTTATATTATAAGGTATTTTCAATGATATACTGCATATTACGTTATATTATAAGGCATTTTCAATGATAGACTGCATATTACGTTATATTATAAGGTATTTTCAATGATATACTGCATATTACGTTATATTATAAGGCATTTTCAATGACACACTGCATATTACGTTATATTATAAGGTATTTTCAATGGTAGACTGCAAATATTACATTATATTATAAGGTATTTTCAATGATACACTGCATATTACGTTATACTATAAGGTATTTTCAATGATAGGCTGCATATCACGTTATATTATAAGGTATTTTCAGTGATACACTGCATATTTCGTTACATTATAAGGTATTTTCAATGATACACTGCATATTACGTTATATTATAAGGTATTTTCAATGATATACTGCATATTACGTTATATTATCACGTATTTTCAATGATTGACTGCATATTACGTAATATTATAAGGTATTTTCAATGATAGACTGCAAATATTACATTATATTATAAGGTATTTTCAATGATACACTGCATATTACGTTATATTATAAGGCATTTTCAATGATAGACTGCATATTACGTTATATTATAAGGTATTTTCAATGATACACTGCATATTACGTTATATTATAAGGTATTTTCAATGATACACTGCATATTACGTTATATTATAAGGCATTTTCAATGATAGACTGCATATTACGTTATATTATAAGGCATTTTCAATGATAGACTGCATATTACGTTATATTATCACGTATTTTCAATGATTGACTGCATATTACGTAATATTATAAGGTATTTTCAATGATAGACTGCAAATATTACATTATATTATAAGGTATTTTCAATGATACACTGCATATTACGTAATATTATAAGGCATTTTCAATGATACACTGCATATTACGTTATATTATAAGGTATTTTCAATGATACACTGCATATTACGTTATATTATAAGGCATTTTCAATGATAGACTGCATATTACGTTATATTATAAGGTATTTTCAAAGATATACTGCATATTACGTTATATTATAAGGTATTTTCAATGATATACTGCATATTACGTTGTATTATAAGGCATTTTCAATGATAGACTGCATATTACATTATATTATAGGGTATTTTCAATGATATACTGCATATTACGTTATATTATAAGGCATTTTCAATGATAGACTGCATATTACGTTATATTATCACGTATTTTCAATGATATACTGCATATTACGTTATATTATAAGGCATTTTCAATGATAGACTGCATATTACGTTATATTATCACGTATTTTCAATGATTGACTGCATATTACGTAATATTATAAGGTATTTTCAATGATAGACTGCAAATATTACATTATATTATAAGGTATTTTCAATGATACACTGCATATTACATTATATTATAGGGTATTTTCAATGATACTCTGCATATTACGATACATTACCCAATTTTTTCAATGATACACTGCTTATTACGTTACATTATAAGGTATTTTCAATGGTAGACTGCAAATATTACATTATATTATAAGGTATTTTCAATGATACACTGCATATTACGTTATATTATAAGGTATTTTCAATGGTAGACTGCAAATATTACTTTATATTATAAGGTATTTTCAATGATACACTGCATATTACGTTATATTATCACGTATTTTCAATGATACACTGCATATTACGTTATATTATAAGGTATTTTCAATGGTAGACTGCAAATATTACATTATATTATAAGGTATTTTCAATGGTAGACTGCAAATATTACATTATATTATAAGGTATTATCAATGATACACTGCATAATACGTTATACTATAAGGTATTTTCAATGATAGACTGCATATTACGTTATATTAGAAGGTATTTTCAATGATACACTGCATATTACGTTATATTATAAGGTATTTTCAATGATATACTGCATATTACGTTATATTATAAGGCATTTTCAATGATAGACTGCATATTACGTTATATTATAAGGTATTTTCAATGATAGACTGCATATTACGTTATATTAGAAGGTATTTTCAATGATACACTGCATATTACGTTATATTATAAGGTATTTTCAATGATATACTGCATATTACGTTATATTATAAGGCATTTTCAATGATAGACTGCATATTACGTTATATTATAAGGTATTTTCAATGATATACTGCATATTACGTTATATTATAAGGCATTTTCAATGACACACTGCATATTACGTTATATTATAAGGTATTTTCAATGATACACTGCATATTACGTTATATTATAAGGTATTTTTAATGATATACTGCATATTACGTTATATTATAAGGTATTTTCAATGATACACTGCATATTACGTTATATTATAAGGTATTTTCAATGATACACTGCATATTACGTTATATTATAAGGTATTTTCAATGATATACTGCATATTACGTTATATTATAAGGCATTTTCAATGATAGACTGCATATTACGTTATATTATAGGTATTTTCAAAGATATACTGCATATTACGTTATATTATAAGGTATTTTCAATGGTAGACTGCAAATATTACATTATATTATAAGGTATTTTCAATGATACACTGCATATTACGTTATATTATAAGGTATTTTCAATGATACACTGCATATTACGTTATATTATAAGGTATTTTCAATGATATACTGCATATTACGTTATATTATAAGGCATTTTCAATGATAGACTGCATATTACGTTATATTATCACGTATTTTCAATGTTTGACTGCATATTACGTAATATTATAAGGTATTTTCAATGATAGACTGCAAATATTACATTATATTATAAGATATTTTCAATGATACACTGCATATTACGTTATATTATAAGGTATTTTCAATGATATACTGCATATTACGTTATATTACAAGGCATTTTCAATGATAGACTGCATATTACGTTATATTATATGGCATTTTCAATGATAGACTGCATATTACGTTATATTATCACGTATTTTCAATGATTGACTGCATATTACGTAATATTATAAGGTATTTTCAATGATAGACTGCAAATATTACATTATATTATAAGGTATTTTCAATGATACACTGCATATTACGTAATATTATAAGGCATTTTCAATGATACACTGCATATTACGTTATATTATAAGGTATTTTCAATGATACACTGCATATTACGTTATATTATAAGGCATTTTCAATGATAGACTGCATATTACGTTATATTATAAGGTATTTTCAATGATACACTGCATGTTACGCTATATTGTAAGGTATTTTCAATGATACACAGTATATTACGTTATATTATAAGGTATTTTCAAAGATACACTACAAATTACGTTGTATTATAAGGTATTTTCAATGATACACTGCATATTACGTTATATTATAAGGCATTTTCAATGATAGACTGCATATTACGTTATATTATCACGTATTTTCAATGTTTGACTGCATATTACGTAATATTATAAGGTATTTTCAATGATAGACTGCAAATATTACATTATATTATAAGGTATTTTCAATGATACACTGCATATTACATTATATTATAGGGTATTGTCAATGATACACTGCTTATTACGTTACATTATAAGGTATTTTCAATGATACACTGCATATTACGTTATATTATAAGGTATTTTCAATGGTAGACTGCAAATATTACATTATATTATAAGGTATTTTCAATGGAAGACTGCAAATATTACATTATATTATAAGGTATTTTCAATGATACACTGCATAATACGTTATACTATAAGGTATTTTCAATGATAGACTGCATATTACGTTATATTATAAGGTATTTTCAATGATACACTGCCTATTACGTTATATTATAAGGTATTTTCAATGATATACTGCATATTACGTTATATTATAAGGCATTTTCAATGATAGACTGCATATTACGTTATATTATAAGGCATTTTCAATGATAGACTGCATATTACGTTATATTATCACGTATTTTCAATGATTGACTGCATATTACGTTATATTATAAGGCATTTTCAATGATAGACTGCATATTACGTTATATTATCACGTATTTTCAATGATTGACTGCATATTACGTAATATTATAAGGTATTTTCAATGATAGACTGCAAATATTACAGTATATTATAAGGTATTTTCAATGATACACTACATATTACATTATATTATAGGGTATTAACAATGATACTCTGCATATTACGTTACATTACCCAATTTTTTCAATGATACACTGCTTATTACGTTACATTATAAGGTATTTTCAATGGTAGACTGCAAATATTACATTATATTATAAGGTATTTTCAATGATACACTGCATATTACGTTATATTATAAGGTATTTTCAATGGTAGACTGCAAATATTACATTATATTATAAGGTATTTTCAATGATACACTGCATATTACATTATATTATAGGGTATTTTCAATGATACTCTGCATATTACGATACATTACCCAATTTTTTCAATGATACACTGCATATTACGTTATACTATAAGGTATTTTCAATGATAGGCTGCATATCACGTTATATTATAAGGTATTTTCAATGATACACTGCATATTACATTATATTATAAGGTATTTTCAATGATAGACTGCATATTACGTTATATTATCACGTATTTTCAATGATTGACTGCATATTACGTAATATTATAAGGTATTTTCAATGATAGACTGCAAATATTACATTATATTATAAGGTATTTTCAATGATACACTGCATATTGCATTATATTATAGGGTATTTTCAATGATACTCTGCATATTACGATACATTACCCAATTTTTTCAATGATACACTGCTTATTACGTTACATTATAAGGTATTTTCAATGGTAGACTGCAAATATTACATTATATTATAAGGTATTTTCAATGATACACTGCATATTACGTTATATTATAAGGTATTTTCAATGGTAGACTGCAAATATTACATTATATTATAAGGTATTTTCAATGATACACTGCATATTACGTTATACTATAAGGTATTTTCAATGATAGGCTGCATATCACGTTATATTATAAGGTATTTTCAGTGATACACTGCATATTACGTTACATTATAAGGTATTTTCAATGATACACTGCATATTACGTTATATTATAAGGTATTTTCAATGATATACTGCATATTACGTTATATTATAAGGCATTTTCAATGATAGACTGCATATTACGTTATATTATCACGTATTTTCAATGTTTGACTGCATATTACGTAATATTATAAGGTATTTTCAATGATAGACTGCAAATATTACATTATATTATAAGGTATTTTCAATGATACACTGCATATTACATTATATTATAGGGTATTTTCAATGATACACTGCTTATTACGTTACATTATAAGGTATTTTCAATGATACACTGCATATTACGTTATATTATAAGGTATTTTCAATGGTAGACTGCAAATATTACATTATATTATAAGGTATTTTCAATGGAAGACTGCAAATACTACATTATATTATAAGGTATTTTCAATGATACACTGCATAATACGTTATACTATAAGGTATTTTCAATGATAGACTGCATATTACGTTATATTATAAGGTATTTTCAACGATACACTGCATATTACGTTATATTATAAGGTATTTTCAATGATTGACTGCATATTACGTTATATTATAAGGTATTTTCAATGATAGACTGCATATTACGTTATATTATAAGGCATTTTCAATGATAGACTGCATATTACGTTATATTATCACGTATTTTCAATGATTGACTGCATATTACGTAATATTATAAGGTATTTTCAATGATAGACTGCAAATATTACATTATATTATAAGGTATTTTCAATGATACACTGCATATTACGTAATATTATAATGCATTTTCAATGATACACTGCATATTACGTTATATTATAAGGTATTTTCAATGATACACTGCATATTACGTTATATTATAAGGTATTTTCAATGATATACTGCATATTACGTTGTATTATAAGGCATTTTCAATGATAGACTGCATATTATATTATATTATAGGGTATTTTCAATGATATACTGCATATTACGTTATATTATAAGGCATTTTCAATGATAGACTGCATATTACGTTATATTATAAGGTATTTTCAAAGATATACTGCATATTACGTTATATTATAAGGCATTTTCAATGATAGACTGCATATTACGTTATATTATCACGTATTTTCAATGATATACTGCATATTACGTTATATTATAAGGCATTTTCAATGATAGACTGCATATTACGTTATATTATCACGTATTTTCAATGATTGACTGCATATTACGTAATATTATAAGGTATTTTCAATGATAGACTGCAAATATTACATTATATTATAAGGTATTTTCAATGATACACTGCATATTACATTATATTATAGGGTATTTTCAATGATACACTGCATATTACGTTATATTATAAGGTATTTTCAATGATAGACTGCAAATATTACAGTATATTATAAGGTATTTTCAATGATACACTGCATATTACATTATATTATAGGGTATTAACAATGATACTCTGCTTATTACGTTACATTATAAGGTATTTTCAATGATACACTGCATATTACGTTATATTAAAAGGTATTTTCAATGGTAGACTGCAAATATTACATTATATTATAAGGTATTTTCAATGGTAGACTGCATATTACGTTATATTATAAGGTATTTTCAACGATACACTGCATATTACGTTATACTATAAGGTATTTTCAATGATAGACTGCATATTACGTTATATTATAAGGTATTTTCAACGATACACTGCATATTACGTTATATTATAAGGTATTTTCAATGATTGACTGCATATTACGTTATATTATAAGGTATTTTCAATGATAGACTGCATATTACGTTATATTATAAGGCATTTTCAATGATAGACTGCATATTACGTTATATTATCACGTATTTTCAATGATTGACTGCATATTACGTAATATTATAAGGTATTTTCAATGATAGACTGCAAATATTACATTATATTATAAGGTATTTTCAATGATACACTGCATATTACGTAATATTATAAGGCATTTTCAATGATACACTGCATATTACGTTATATTATAAGGTATTTTCAATGATACACTGCATATTACGTTATATTATAAGGTATTTTCAATGATATACTGCATATTACGTTGTATTATAAGGCATTTTCAATGATAGACTGCATATTATATTATATTATAGGGTATTTTCAATGATATACTGCATATTACGTTATATTATAAGGCATTTTCAATGATAGACTGCATATTACGTTATATTATAAGGTATTTTCAAAGATATACTGCATATTACGTTATATTATAAGGCATTTTCAATGATAGACTGCATATTACGTTATATTATCACGTATTTTCAATGATATACTGCATATTACGTTATATTATAAGGCATTTTCAATGATAGACTGCATATTACGTTATATTATCACGTATTTTCAATGATTGACTGCATATTACGTAATATTATAAGGTATTTTCAATGATAGACTGCAAATATTACATTATATTATAAGGTATTTTCAATGATACACTGCATATTACATTATATTATAGGGTATTTTCAATGATACACTGCATATTACGTTATATTATAAGGTATTTTCAATGATAGACTGCAAATATTACAGTATATTATAAGGTATTTTCAATGATACACTGCATATTACATTATATTATAGGGTATTAACAATGATACTCTGCTTATTACGTTACATTATAAGGTATTTTCAATGATACACTGCATATTACGTTATATTAAAAGGTATTTTCAATGGTAGACTGCAAATATTACATTATATTATAAGGTATTTTCAATGGTAGACTGCAAATATTACAGTATATTATAAGGTATTTTCAATGATACACTGCATATTACGTTATACTATAAGGTATTTTCAATGATAGACTGCATATTACGTTATATTATAAGGTATTTTCAACGATACACTGCATATTACGTTATATTATAAGGTATTTTCAATGATTCACTGCATATTACGTTATATTATAAGGTATTTTCAATGATAGACTGCATATTACGTTATATTATAAGGCATTTTCAATGATAGACTGCATATTACGTTATATTATCACGTATTTTCAATGATTGACTGCATATTACGTAATATTATAAGGTATTTTCAATGATAGACTGCAAATATTACATTATATTATAAGGTATTTTCAATGATACACTGCATATTACGTAATATTATAAGGCATTTTCAATGATACACTGCATATTACGTTATATTATAAGGTATTTTCAATGATACACTGCATATTACGTTATATTATAAGGTATTTTCAATGATATACTGCATATTACGTTGTATTATAAGGCATTTTCAATGATAGACTGCATATTATATTATATTATAGGGTATTTTCAATGATATACTGCATATTACGTTATATTATAAGGCATTTTCAATGATAGACTGCATATTACGTTATATTATAAGGTATTTTCAAAGATATACTGCATATTACGTTATATTATAAGGCATTTTCAATGATAGACTGCATATTACGTTATATTATCACGTATTTTCAATGATATACTGCATATTACGTTATATTATAAGGCATTTTCAATGATAGACTGCATATTACGTTATATTATCACGTATTTTCAATGATTGACTGCATATTACGTAATATTATAAGGTATTTTCAATGATAGACTGCAAATATTACATTATATTATAAGGTATTTTCAATGATACACTGCATATTACATTATATTATAGGGTATTTTCAATGATACACTGCATATTACGTTATATTATAAGGTATTTTCAATGATAGACTGCAAATATTACAGTATATTATAAGGTATTTTCAATGATACACTGCATATTACATTATATTATAGGGTATTAACAATGATACTCTGCTTATTACGTTACATTATAAGGTATTTTCAATGATACACTGCATATTACGTTATATTATAAGGTATTTTCAATGGTAGACTGCAAATATTACATTATATTATAAGGTATTTTCAATGGTAGACTGCAAATATTACATTATATTATAAGGTATTTTCAATGATACACTGCATAATACGTTATACTATAAGGTATTTTCAATGATAGACTGCATATTACGTTATATTATAAGGTATTTTCAATGGTAGACTGCAAATATTACATTATATTATAAGGTATTTTCAATGGAAGAGTGCAAATATTACATTATATTATAAGGTATTTTCAATGATACACTGCATAATACGTTATACTATAAGGTATTTTCAATGATAGACTGCATATTACGTTATATTATAAGGTATTTTCAATGATACACTGCCTATTACGTTATATTATAAGGTATTTTCAATGATATACTGCATATTACGTTATATTATAAGGCATTTTCAATGATAGATTGCATATTACGTTATATTATAAGGCATTTTCAATGATAGACTGCATATTACGTTATATTATCACGTATTTTCAATGATTGACTGCATATTACGTAATATTATAAGGTATTTTCAATGATAGACTGCAAATATTACATTATATTATAAGGTATTTTCAATGATACACTGCATATTACGTAATATTATAAGGCATTTTCAATGATACACTGCATATTACGTTATATTATAAGGTATTTTCAATGATACACTGCATATTACGTTATATTATAAGGTATTTTCAATGATATACTGCATATTACGTTGTATTATAAGGCATTTTCAATGATAGACTGCATATTATATTATATTATAGGGTATTTTCAATGATATACTGCATATTACGTTATATTATAAGGCATTTTCAATGATAGACTGCATATTACGTTATATTATAAGGTATTTTCAAAGATATACTGCATATTACGTTATATTATAAGGCATTTTCAATGATAGACTGCATATTACGTTATATTATCACGTATTTTCAATGATATACTGCATATTACGTTATATTATAAGGCATTTTCAATGATAGACTGCATATTACGTTATATTATCACGTATTTTCAATGATTGACTGCATATTACGTAATATTATAAGGTATTTTCAATGATAGACTGCAAATATTACATTATATTATAAGGTATTTTCAATGATACACTGCATATTACATTATATTATAGGGTATTTTCAATGATACACTGCATATTACGTTATATTATAAGGTATTTTCAATGATAGACTGCAAATATTACAGTATATTATAAGGTATTTTCAATGATACACTGCATATTACATTATATTATAGGGTATTAACAATGATACTCTGCTTATTACGTTACATTATAAGGTATTTTCAATGATACACTGCATATTACGTTATATTATAAGGTATTTTCAATGGTAGACTGCAAATATTACATTATATTATAAGGTATTTTCAATGGTAGACTGCAAATATTACATTATATTATAAGGTATTTTCAATGATACACTGCATAATACGTTATACTATAAGGTATTTTCAATGATAGACTGCATATTACGTTATATTAGAAGGTATTTTCAATGATACACTGCATATTACGTTATATTATAAGGTATTTTCAATGATATACTGCATATTACGTTATATTATAAGGCATTTTCAATGATAGACTGCATATTACGTTATATTATAAGGTATTTTCAATGATATACTGCATATTACGTTATATTATAAGGCATTTTCAATGACACACTGCATATTACGTTATATTATAAGGTATTTTCAATGATATACTGCATATTACGTTATATTATAAGGTATTTTCAATGATACACTGCATATTACGTTATATTATAAGGTATTTTCAATGATACACTGCATATTACGTTATATTATAAGGTATTTACAATGATATACTGCATATTACGTTATATTATAAGGCATTTTCAATTATACACTGCATATTACGTTATATTATAAGGTATTTTCAATGATATGCTGCATATTACGTTATATTATAAGGCATTTTCAATGATAGACTGCATATTACGTTATGTTATCACGTATTTTCAATGTTTGACTGCATATTACGTAATATTATAAGGTATTTTCAATGATAGACTGCAAATATTACATTATATTATAAGGTATTTTCAATGATACACTGCATATTACATTATATTATAGGGTATTTTCAATGATACACTGCTTATTACGTTACATTATAAGGTATTTTCAATGATACACTGCATATTACGTTATATTATAAGGTATTTTCAATGGTAGACTGCAAATATTACATTATATTATAAGGTATTTTCAATGGTAGACTGCAAATATTACATTATATTATAAGGTATTTTCAATGATACACTGCATAATACGTTATACTATAAGGTATTTTCAATGATAGACTGCATATTACGTTGTATTATAAGGCATTTTCAATGATAGACTGCATATTATATTATATTATAGGGTATTTTCAATGATATACTGCATATTACGTTATATTATAAGGCATTTTCAATGATAGACTGCATATTACGTTATATTATAAGGTATTTTCAAAGATATACTGCATATTACGTTATATTATAAGGCATTTTCAATGATAGACTGCATATTACGTTATATTATCACGTATTTTCAATGATATACTGCATATTACGTTATATTATAAGGCATTTTCAATGATAGACTGCATATTACGTTATATTATCACGTATTTTCAATGATTGACTGCATATTACGTAATATTATAAGGTATTTTCAATGATAGACTGCAAATATTACATTATATTATAAGGTATTTTCAATGATACACTGCATATTACATTATATTATAGGGTATTTTCAATGATACACTGCATATTACGTTATATTATAAGGGATTTTCAATGATAGACTGCAAATATTACAGTATATTATAAGGTATTTTCAATGATACACTGCATATTACATTATATTATAGGGTATTAACAATGATACTCTGCTTATTACGTTACATTATAAGGTATTTTCAATGATACACTGCATATTACGTTATATTATAAGGTATTTTCAATGGTAGACTGCAAATATTACATTATATTATAAGGTATTTTCAATGATACACTGCATAATACGTTATACTATAAGGTATTTTCAATGATAGACTGCATATTACGTTATATTAGAAGGTATTTTCAATGATACACTGCATATTACGTTATATTATAAGGTATTTTCAATGATATACTGCATATTACGTTATATTATAAGGCATTTTCAATGATAGACTGCATATTACGTTATATTATAAGGTATTTTCAATGATATACTGCATATTACGTTATATTATAAGGCATTTTCAATGACACACTGCATATTACGTTATATTATAAGGTATTTTCAATGATATACTGCATATTACGTTATATTATAAGGTATTTTCAATGATATACTGCATATTACGTTATATTATAAGGCATTTTCAATGACACACTGCATATTACGTTATATTATAAGGTATTTTCAATGATACACTGCATATTACGTTATATTATAAGGTATTTTCAATGATATACTGCATATTACGTTATATTATAAGGTATTTTCAATGATACACTGCATATTACGTTATATTATAAGGTATTTTCAATGATACACTGCATATTACGTTATATTATAAGGTATTTACAATGATATACTGCATATTACGTTATATTATAAGGCATTTTCAATGATAGACTGCATATTAAGTTATATTATAGGTATTTTCAAAGATATACTGCATATTACGTTATATTATAAGGTATTTTCAATGGTAGACTGCAAATATTACATTATATTATAAGGTATTTTCAATGATACACTGCATATTACGTTATACTATAAGGTATTTTCAATGATAGGCTGCATATCACGTTATATTATAAGGTATTTTCAATGATACACTGCATATTACGTTATATTATAAGGTATTTTCAATGATACACTGCATATTACGTTATATTATAAGGTATTTTCAATGATATACTGCATATTACGTTATATTATAAGGCACTTTCAATGATAGACTGCATATTACGTTATGTTATCACGTATTTTCAATGTTTGACTGCATATTACGTAATATTATAAGGTATTTTCAATGATAGACTGCAAATATTACATTATATTATAAGGTATTTTCAATGATACACTGCATATTACATTATATTATAGGGTATTTTCAATGATACACTGCTTATTACGTTACATTATAAGGTATTTTCAATGATACACTGCATATTACGTTATATTATAAGGTATTTTCAATGGTAGACTGCAAATATTACATTATATTATAAGGTATTTTCAATGGTAGACTGCAAATATTACATTATATTATAAGGTATTTTCAATGATACACTGCATAATACGTTATACTATAAGGTATTTTCAATGATAGACTGCATATTACGTTATATTATAAGGTATTTTCAATGATACACTGCATATTACGTTATATTATAAGGTATTTTCAATGATATACTGCATATTACGTTACATTATAAGGCATTTTCAATGATAGACTGCATATTACGTTATATTATAAGGTATTTTCAATGATACACTGCATATTACGTTATATTATAAGGTATTTTCAATGATATACTGCATATTACGTTATATTATAAGGCATTTTCAATGATAGACTGCATATTACGTTATATTATAAGGTATTTTCAATGATATACTGCATATTACGTTATATTATAAGGCATTTTCAATGACACACTGCATATTACGTTATATTATAAGGTATTTTCAATGATACACTGCATATTACGTTATATTATAAGGTATTTTCAATGATATACTGCATATTACGTTATATTATAAGGTATTTTCAATGATACACTGCATATTACGTTATATTATAAGGTATTTTCAATGATACACTGCATATTACGTTATATTATAAGGTATTTACAATGATATACTGCATATTACGTTATATTATAAGGCATTTTCAATGATAGACTGCATATTACGTTATATTATAGGTATTTTCAAAGATATACTGCATATTACGTTATATTATAAGGTATTTTCAATGGTAGACTGCAAATATTACATTATATTATAAGGTATTTTCAATGATACACTGCATATTACGTTATACTATAAGGTATTTTCAATGATAGGCTGCATATCACGTTATATTATAAGGTATTTTCAATGATACACTGCATATTACGTTATATTATAAGGTATTTTCAATGATACACTGCATATTACGTTATATTATAAGGTATTTTCAATGATATACTGCATATTACGTTATATTATAAGGCATTTTCAATGATAGACTGCATATTACGTTATATTATCACGTATTTTCAATGTTTGACTGCATATTACGTAATATTTTAAAGATATTTTCAATGATAGACTGCAAATATTACATTATATTATAAGGTATTTTCAATGATACACTGCATATTACATTATATTATAGGGTATTTTCAATGATACACTGCTTATTACGTTACATTATAAGGTATTTTCAATGATACACTGCATATTACGTTATATTATAGGGTATTTTCAATTATATACTGCATATTACGTTATATTATAAGGCATTTTCAATGATAGACTGCATATTACGTTATATTATAAGGTATTTTCAAAGATATACTGCATATTACGTTATATTATAAGGCATTTTCAATGATAGACTGCATATTACGTTATATTATCACGTATTTTCAATGATATACTGCATATTACGTTATATTATAAGGCATTTTCAATGATAGACTGCATATTACGTTATATTATCACGTATTTTCAATGTTTGACTGCATATTACGTAATATTATAAGGTATTTTCAATGATAGACTGCAAATATTACATTATATTATAAGGTATTTTCAATGATACACTGCATATTACATTATATTATAGGGTATTTTCAATGATACACTGCTTATTACGTTACATTATAAGGTATTTTCAGTGATACACTGCATATTACGTTATATTATAAGGTATTTTCAATGGTAGACTGCAAATATTACATTATATTATAAGGTATTTTCAATGGTAGACTGCAAATATTACATTATATTATAAGGTATTTTCAATGATACACTGCATAATACGTTATACTATAAGGTATTTTCAATGATAGACTGCATATTACGTTATATTATCACGTATTTTCAATGATATACTGCATATTACGTTATATTATAAGGTATTTTCAATGATATACTGCATATTACGTTATATTATAAGGCATTTTCAATGATAGACTGCATATTACGTTATATTATAAGGCATTTTCAATGATAGACTGCATATTACGTTATATTATAAGGCATTTTCAATGATACACTGCATATTACGCTTATATTATAAGGTATTTTCAATGATACACTCCATATTACGTTACATAATAAGGTGTTTTCAATGATACACTGTATATTACGTAACATTATAAGGTATTTTCAATGATATACTGCATATTACGTTATATTATAAGGCATTTTCAATGATACACTGCATATTACGTTGTATTATAAGGCATTTTCAATGATAGACTGCATATTACGTTATATTATCACGTATTTTCAATGGTAGACTGCAAATATTACATTATATTATAAGGTATTTTCAATGATACACTGCATATTACGTTATACTATAAGGTATTTTCAATGATAGACTGCATATCACGTTATATTATAAGGTATTTTCAATGATAGACTGCATATCACGTTATATTATAAGGTATTTTCAATGATACACTGCATATTACGTTATATTATAAGGTATTTTCAATGATACACTGCATATTACGTTATATTATAAGGTATTTTCAATGATATACTGCATATTACGTTATATTATAAGGCATTTTCAATGATAGACTGCAAATATTACATTATATTATAAGGTATTTTCAACGATACACTGCATATTACATTATATTATAGGGTATTTTCAATGATCCACTGCATATTACGTTATATTATAAGGTATTTTGAATGATACTCTGCATATTACGTTATATTATAAGGCATTTTCAATGATAGACTGCATATTACGTTATATTATCACGTATTTTCAATGTTTGACTGCATATTACGTAATATTAAAAGGTATTTTCAATGATAGACTGCAAATATTACATTATATTATAAGGTATTTTCAATGATACACTGCATATTACATTATATTATAGGGTATTTTCAATGATACACTGCTTATTACGTTACATTATAAGGTATTTTCAGTGATACACTGCATATTACGTTATATTATAAGGTATTTTCAATGGTAGACTGCAAATATTACATTATATTATAAGGTATTTTCAATGGTAGACTGCAAATATTACATTATATTATAAGGTATTTTCAATGATACACTGCATAATACGTTATACTATAAGGTATTTTCAATGATAGACTGCATATTACGTTATATTATCACGTATTTTCAATGATATACTGCATATTACGTTATATTATAAGGTATTTTCAATGATATACTGCATATTACGTTTTATTATAAGGCATTTTCAATGATAGACTGCATATTACGTTATATTATAAGGTATTTTCAATGATATACTGCATATTACGTTATATTATAAGGCATTTTCAATGATAGACTGCATATTACGTTATATTATCACGTATTTTCAATGATTGACTGTATATTACGTAACATTATAAGGTATTTTCAATGATATACTGCATATTACGTTATATTATAAGGCATTTTCAATGATACACTGCATATTACGTTGTATTATAAGGCATTTTCAATGATAGACTGCATATTACGTTACATTATAAGGTATTTTCAATGATACACTGCATATTACGTTATATTAAAAGGTATTTTCAAAGGTAGACTGCAAATATTACATTATATTATAAGGTATTTTCAATGATACACTGCATATTACGTTATACTATAAGGTATTTTCAATGATAGACTGCATACCACGTTATATTATAAGGTATTTTCAATGATACACTGCATATTACGTTATATTATAAGGTATTTTCAATGATACACTGCATATTACGTTATATTATAAGGTATTTTCAATGATATACTGCATATTACGTTATATTATAAGGCATTCTCAATGATAGACTGCATATTACGTTATATTATAAGGTATTTTCAATGATATACTGCATATTACGTTATATTATAAGGTATTTTCAATGATATACTGCATATTACGTTATATTATAAGGCTTTTTCAATGATAGACTGCATATTACGTTATATTATAAGGTATTTTCAATGATATACTGCATATTGCGTTATATTATAAGGCATTTTCAATGATAGACTGCATATTACGTTATATTATCACGTATTTTCAATGATATACTGCATATTACGTTATATTATAAGGCATTTTCAATGATAGACTGCATATTACGTTATATTATCACGTATTTTCAATGATTGACTGCATATTACGTAATATTATAAGGTATTTTCAATGATACACTGCATATTACGTTATATTATAAGGTATTTTCAATGATATACTGCATATTACGTTATATTATAAGGTATTTTCAATGATACACTGCATATTACGTTATATTATAAGGTATTTTCAATGATATACTGCATATTACGTTATATTATAAGGTATTTTCAATGATACACTGCATATTACGTTATATTATAAGGTATTTTCAATGATACACTGCATATTACGTTATATTATAAGGTATTTACAATGATATACTGCATATTACGTTATATTATAAGGCATTTTCAATGATATACTGCATATTACGTTATATTATAAGGCATTTTCAATGGTAGACTGCATATTACGTTATGTTATCACGTATTTTCAATGTTTGACTGCATATTACGTAATATTATAAGGTATTTTCAATGATAGACTGCAAATATTACATTATATTATAAGGTATTTTCAATGATACACTGCATATTACGTTATATTATAAGGTATTTTCAATGATACACTGCATATTACGTTATATTATAAGGTATTTTCAATGATACACTGCATATTACGTTATATTATAAGGTATTTACAATGATATACTGCATATTACGTTATATTATAAGGCATTTTCAATGATATACTGCATATTACGTTATATTATAAGGCATTTTCAATGGTAGACTGCATATTACGTTATGTTATCACGTATTTTCAATGTTTGACTGCATATTACGTAATATTATAAGGTATTTTCAATGATAGACTGCAAATATTACATTATATTATAAGGTATTTTCAATGATACACTGCATATTACATTATATTATAGGGTATTTTCAATGATACACTGCTTATTACGTTACATTATAAGGTATTTTCAGTGATACACTGCATATTACGTTATATTATAAGGTATTTTCAATGGTAGACTGCAAATATTACATTATATTATAAGGTATTTTCAATGGTAGACTGCAAATATTACATTATATTATAAGGTATTTTCAATGATACACTGCATAATACGTTATACTATAAGGTATTTTCAATGATAGACTGCATATTACGTTATATTATCACGTATTTTCAATGATATACTGCATATTACGTTATATTATAAGGTATTTTCAATGATATACTGCATATTACGTTATATTATAAGGCATTTTCAATGATAGACTGCATATTACGTTATATTATAAGGCATTTTCAATGATAGACTGCATATTACGTTATATTATAAGGCATTTTCAATGATACACTGCATATTACGCTTATATTATAAGGTATTTTCAATGATACACTCCATATTACGTTACATAATAAGGTGTTTTCAATGATACACTGTATATTACGTAACATTATAAGGTATTTTCAATGATATACTGCATATCACGTTATATTATAAGGTATTTTCAATGATAGACTGCATATCACGTTATATTATAAGGTATTTTCAATGATACACTGCATATTACGTTATATTATAAGGTATTTTCAATGATACACTGCATATTACGTTATATTATAAGGTATTTTCAATGATATACTGCATATTACGTTATATTATAAGGCATTTTCAATGATAGACTGCAAATATTACATTATATTATAAGGTATTTTCAACGATACACTGCATATTACATTATATTATAGGGTATTTTCAATGATCCACTGCATATTACGTTATATTATAAGGTATTTTGAATGATACTCTGCATATTACGTTACATTACAAGACATTTTGAATGATACACTGCTTATTACGTTACATTATAAGGTATTTTCAATGATACACTGCATATTACGTTATATTATAAGGTATTTTCAATGGTAGACTGCAAATATTACATTATATTATAAGGTATTTTCAATGATACACTGCATATTACGTTATATTATAAGGTATTTTCAATGGTAGACTGCAAATATTACATTATATTATAAGGTATTTTCAATGATACACTGCATATTACGTTATACTATAAGGTATTTTCAATGATAGGCTGCATATCACGTTATATTATAAGGTATTTTCCATGATACACTGCATATTACGTTATATTATAAGGTATTTTCAATGATAGGCTGCATATCACGTTATATTATAAGGTATTTTCCATGATACACTGCATATTACGTTATATTATAAGGTATTTTCAATGATACACTGCATATTACGTTATATTATAAGGTATTTTCAATGATATACTGCATATTACGTTTTATTATAAGGCATTTTCAATGATAGACTGCATATTACGTTATATTATAAGGTATTTTCAATGATATACTGCATATTACGTTATATTATAAGGCATTTTCAATGATAGACTGCATATTACGTTATATTATCACGTATTTTCAATGATTGACTGTATATTACGTAACATTATGAGGTATTTTCAATGATATACTGCATATTACGTTATATTATAAGGCATTTTCAATGATACACTGCATATTACGTTGTATTATAAGGCATTTTCAATGATAGACTGCATATTACGTTACATTATAAGGTATTTTCAATGATACACTGCATATTACGTTATATTAAAAGGTATTTTCAAAGGTAGACTGCAAATATTACATTATATTATAAGGTATTTTCAATGATATACTGCATATTACGTTATATTATAAGGCTTTTTCAATGATAGACTGCATATTACGTTATACTATAAGGTATTTTCAATGATAGACTGCATACCACGTTATATTATAAGGTATTTTCAATGATACACTGCATATTACGTTATATTATAAGGTATTTTCAATGATACACTGCATATTACGTTATATTATAAGGTATTTTCAATGATATACTGCATATTACGTTATATTATAAGGCATTCTCAATGATAGACTGCATATTACGTTATATTATAAGGTATTTTCAATGATATACTGCATATTACGTTATATTATAAGGTATTTTCAATGATATACTGCATATTACGTTATATTATAAGGCTTTTTCAATGATAGACTGCATATTACGTTATATTATAAGGTATTTTCAATGATATACTGCATATTACGTTATATTATAAGGCATTTTCAATGATAGACTGCATATTACGTTATATTATCACGTATTTTCAATGATATACTGCATATTACGTTATATTATAAGGCATTTTCAATGATAGACTGCATATTACGTTATATTATCACGTATTTTCAATGATTGACTGCATATTACGTAATATTATAAGGTATTTTCAATGATACACTGCATATTACGTTATATTATAAGGTATTTTCAATGATATACTGCATATTACGTTATATTATAAGGTATTTTCAATGATACACTGCATATTACGTTATATTATAAGGTATTTTCAATGATATACTGCATATTACGTTATATTATAAGGTATTTTCAATGATACATTGGATATTACGTTATATTATAAGGTATTTTCAATGATACACTGCATATTACGTTATATTATAAGGTATTTACAATGATATACTGCATATTACGTTATATTATAAGGCATTTTCAATGATATACTGCATATTACGTTATATTATAAGGCATTTTCAATGGTAGACTGCATATTACGTTATGTTATCACGTATTTTCAATGTTTGACTGCATATTACGTAATATTATAAGGTATTTTCAATGATAGACTGCAAATATTACATTATATTATAAGGTATTTTCAATGATACACTGCATATTACGTTATATTATAAGGTATTTTCAATGATACACTGCATATTACGTTATATTATAAGGTATTTTCAATGATACACTGCATATTACGTTATATTATAAGGTATTTACAATGATATACTGCATATTACGTTATATTATAAGGCATTTTCAATGATACACTGCATATTACGTTATATTATAAGGTATTTTCAATGATATACTGCATATTACGTTATATTATAAGGCATTCTCAATGATAGACTGCATATTACGTTATATTATAAGGTATTTTCAATGATATACTGCATATTACGTTATATTATAAGGTATTTTCAATGATATACTGCATATTACGTTATATTATAAGGCTTTTTCAATGATAGACTGCATATTACGTTATATTATAAGGTATTTTCAATGATATACTGCATATTACGTTATATTATAAGGCATTTTCAATGATAGACTGCATATTACGTTATATTATCACGTATTTTCAATGATATACTGCATATTACGTTATATTATAAGGCATTTTCAATGATAGACTGCATATTACGTTATATTATCACGTATTTTCAATGATTGACTGCATATTACGTAATATTATAAGGTATTTTCAATGATACACTGCATATTACGTTATATTATAAGGTATTTTCAATGATATACTGCATATTACGTTATATTATAAGGTATTTTCAATGATACACTGCATATTACGTTATATTATAAGGTATTTTCAATGATATACTGCATATTACGTTATATTATAATGTATTTTCAATGATACACTGGATATTACGTTATATTATAAGGTATTTTCAATGATACACTGCATATTACGTTATATTATAAGGTATTTACAATGATATACTGCATATTACGTTATATTATAAGGCATTTTCAATGATATACTGCATATTACGTTATATTATAAGGCATTTTCAATGGTAGACTGCATATTACGTTATGTTATCACGTATTTTCAATGTTTGACTGCATATTACGTAATATTATAAGGTATTTTCAATGATAGACTGCAAATATTACATTATATTATAAGGTATTTTCAATGATACACTGCATATTACGTTATATTATAAGGTATTTACAATGATATAATGCATATTACGTTATATTATAAGGCATTTTCAATGATATACTGCATATTACGTTATATTATAAGGCATTTTCAATGGTAGACTGCATATTACGTTATGTTATCACGTATTTTCAATGTTTGACTGCATATTACGTAATATTATAAGGTATTTTCAATGATAGACTGCAAATATTACATTATATTATAAGGTATTTTCAATGATACACTGCATATTACATTATATTATAGGGTATTTTCAATGATACACTGCTTATTACGTTACATTATAAGGTATTTTCAATGATACACTGCATATTACGTTATATTATAAGGTATTTTCAATGGTAGACTGCAAATATTACATTATATTATAAGGTATTTTCAATGGTAGACTGCAAATATTACATTATATTATAAGGTATTTTCAATGATACACTGCATAATACGTTATACTATAAGGTATTTTCAATGATAGACTGCATATTACGTTATATTATAAGGTATTTTCAATGATACACTGCATATTACGTTATATTATAAGATATTTTCAATGATATACTGCATATTACGTTATATTATAAGGCATTTTCAATGATAGACTGCATATTACGTTATATTATAAGGTATTTTCAATGATACACTGCATATTACGTTATATTATAAGGTATTTTCAATGATATACTGCATATTACGTTATATTATAAGGCATTTTCAATGATAGACTGCATATTACGTTATATTATAAGGCATTTTCAATGATAGACTGCATATTACGTTATATTATCACGTATTTTCAATGATTGACTGCATATTACGTAATATTATAAGGTATTTTCAATGATAGACTGCAAATATTACATTATATTATAAGGTATTTTCAATGATACACTGCATATTACATTATATTATAGGGTATTTTCAATGATACACTGCATATTACGTTATATTATAAGGCATTTTCAATGATAGACTGCATATTACGTTATATTATCACGTATTTTCAATGATATACTGCATATTACGTTATATTATAAGGCATTTTCAATGATAGACTGCATATTACGTTATATTATCACGTATTTTCAATGTTTGACTGCATATTACGTAATATTATAAGGTATTTTCAATGATAGACTGCAAATATTACATTATATTATAAGGTATTTTCAATGATACACTGCATATTACATTATATTATAGGGTATTTTCAATGATACACTGCTTATTACGTTACATTATAAGGTATTTTCAATGATACACTGCATATTACGTTATATTATAAGGTATTTTCAATGGTAGACTGCAAATATTACATTATATTATAAGGTATTTTCAATGGTAGACTGCAAATATTACATTATATTATAAGGTATTTTCAATGATACACTGCATAATACGTTATACTATAAGGTATTTTCAATGATAGACTGCATATTACGTTATATTAGAAGGTATTTTCAATGATACACTGCATATTACGTTATATTATAAGGTATTTTCAATGATATACTGCATATTACGTTATATTATAAGGCATTTTCAATGATAGACTGCATATTACATTATATTATAGGGTATTTTCAATGATATACTGCATATTACGTTATATTATAAGGCATTTTCAATGATAGACTGCATATTACGTTATATTATCACGTATTTTCAATGTTTGACTGCATATTACGTAATATTTTAAAGATATTTTCAATGATAGACTGCAAATATTACATTATATTATAAGGTATTTTCAATGATACACTGCATATTACATTATATTATAGGGTATTTTCAATGATACACTGCTTATTACGTTACATTATAAGGTATTTTCAATGATACACTGCATATTACGTTATATTATAGGGTATTTTCAATTATATACTGCATATTACGTTATATTATAAGGCATTTTCAATGATAGACTGCATATTACGTTATATTATAAGGTATTTTCAATGATACACTGCATATTACGTTATATTATAAGGTATTTTCAATGATACACTGCATATTACGTTATATTATAAGGTATTTTCAATGATATACTGCATATTACGTTATATTATAAGGCTTTTTCAATGATAGACTGCATATTACGTTATATTATAAGGTATTTTCAATGATATACTGCATATTACGTTATATTATAAGGCATTTTCAATGATAGACTGCATATTACGTTATATTATCACGTATTTTCAATGATATACTGCATATTACGTTATATTATAAGGCATTTTCAATGATAGACTGCATATTACGTTATATTATCACGTATTTTCAATGATTGACTGCATATTACGTAATATTATAAGGTATTTTCAATGATAGACTGCAAATATTACATTATATTATAAGGTATTTTCAATGATACGCTGCATATTACGTAATATTATAAGGCATTTTCAATGATACACTGCATATTACGTTATATTATAAGGCATTTTCAATGATACACTGCATATTACGCTTATATTATAAGGTATTTTCAATGATACACTCCATATTACGTTACATAATAAGGTGTTTTCAATGATACACTGTATATTACGTAACATTATAAGGTATTTTCAATGATATACTGCATATTACGTTATATTATAAGGCATTTTCAATGATACACTGCATATTACGTTGTATTATAAGGCATTTTCAATGATAGACTGCATATTACGTTATATTATCACGTATTTTCAATGGTAGACTGCAAATATTACATTATATTATAAGGTATTTTCAATGATACACTGCATATTACGTTATACTATAAGGTATTTTCAATGATAGACTGCATATTACGTTATATTATAAGGTATTTTCAATGATATACTGCATATTACGTTATATTATAAGGCATTTTCAATGATAGACTGCAAATATTACATTATATTATAAGGTATTTTCAACGATACACTGCATATTACATTATATTATAGGGTATTTTCAATGATCCACTGCATATTACGTTATATTATAAGGTATTTTGAATGATACTCTGCATATTACGTTACATTACAAGACATTTTGAATGATACACTGCTTATTACGTTACATTATAAGGTATTTTCAGTGATACACTGCATATTACGTTATATTATAAGGTATTTTCAATGGTAGACTGCAAATATTACATTATATTATAAGGTATTTTCAATGATACACTGCATATTACGTTATATTATAAGGTATTTTCAATGGTAGACTGCATATCACGTTATATTATAAGGTATTTTCCATGATACACTGCATATTACGTTATATTATAAGGTATTTTCAATGATACACTGCATATTACGTTATATTATAAGGTATTTTCAATGATATACTGCATATTACGTTTTATTATAAGGCATTTTCAATGATAGACTGCATATTACGTTATATTATAAGGTATTTTCAATGATATACTGCATATTACGTTATATTATAAGGCATTTTCAATGATAGACTGCATATTACGTTATATTATCACGTATTTTCAATGATTGACTGTATATTACGTAACATTATAAGGTATTTTCAATGATATACTGCATATTACGTTATATTATAAGGCATTTTCAATGATACACTGCATATTACGTTGTATTATAAGGCATTTTCAATGATAGACTGCATATTACGTTACATTATAAGGTATTTTCAATGATACACTGCATATTACGTTATATTAAAAGGTATTTTCAAAGGTAGACTGCAAATATTACATTATATTATAAGGTATTTTCAATGATACACTGCATATTACGTTATACTATAAGGTATTTTCAATGATAGACTGCATACCACGTTATATTATAAGGTATTTTCAATGATACACTGCATATTACGTTATATTATAAGGTATTTTCAATGATACACTGCATATTACGTTATATTATAAGGTATTTTCAATGATATACTGCATATTACGTTATATTATAAGGCATTCTCAATGATAGACTGCATATTACGTTATATTATAAGGTATTTTCAATGATATACTGCATATTACGTTATATTATAAGGTATTTTCAATGATATACTGCATATTACGTTATATTATAAGGCTTTTTCAATGATAGACTGCATATTACGTTATATTATAAGGTATTTTCAATGATATACTGCATATTACGTTATATTATAAGGCATTTTCAATGATAGACTGCATATTACGTTATATTATCACGTATTTTCAATGATATACTGCATATTACGTTATATTATAAGGCATTTTCAATGATAGACTGCATATTACGTTATATTATCACGTATTTTCAATGATATACTGCATATTACGTTATATTATAAGGCATTTTCAATGATAGACTGCATATTACGTTATATTATCACGTATTTTCAATGATTGACTGCATATTACGTAATATTATAAGGTATTTTCAATGATACACTGCATATTACGTTATATTATAAGGTATTTTCAATGATATACTGCATATTACGTTATATTATAAGGTATTTTCAATGATACACTGCATATTACGTTATATTATAAGGTATTTTCAATGATATACTGCATATTACGTTATATTATAAGGTATTTTCAATGATACACTGGATATTACGTTATATTATAAGGTATTTTCAATGATACACTGCATATTACGTTATATTATAAGGTATTTACAATGATATACTGCATATTACGTTATATTATAAGGCATTTTCAATGATATACTGCATATTACGTTATATTATAAGGCATTTTCAATGATAGACTGCATATTACGTTATGTTATCACGTATTTTCAATGTTTGACTGCATATTACGTAATATTATAAGGTATTTTCAATGATAGACTGCAAATATTACATTATATTATAAGGTATTTTCAATGATACACTGCATATTACGTTATATTATAAGGTATTTACAATGATATAATGCATATTACGTTATATTATAAGGCATTTTCAATGATATACTGCATATTACGTTATATTATAAGGCATTTTCAATGGTAGACTGCATATTACGTTATGTTATCACGTATTTTCAATGTTTGACTGCATATTACGTAATATTATAAGGTATTTTCAATGATAGACTGCAAATATTACATTATATTATAAGGTATTTTCAATGATACACTGCATATTACATTATATTATAGGGTATTTTCAATGATACACTGCTTATTACGTTACATTATAAGGTATTTTCAATGATACACTGCATATTACGTTATATTATAAGGTATTTTCAATGGTAGACTGCAAATATTACATTATATTATAAGGTATTTTCAATGGTAGACTGCAAATATTACATTATATTATAAGGTATTTTCAATGATACACTGCATAATACGTTATACTATAAGGTATTTTCAATGATAGACTGCATATTACGTTATATTATAAGGTATTTTCAATGATACACTGCATATTACGTTATATTATAAGATATTTTCAATGATATACTGCATATTACGTTATATTATAAGGCATTTTCAATGATAGACTGCATATTACGTTATATTATAAGGTATTTTCAATGATACACTGCATATTACGTTATATTATAAGGTATTTTCAATGATATACTGCATATTACGTTATATTATAAGGCATTTTCAATGATAGACTGCATATTACGTTATATTATAAGTCATTTTCAATGATAGACTGCATATTACGTTATATTATCACGTATTTTCAATGATTGACTGCATATTACGTAATATTATAAGGTATTTTCAATGATAGACTGCAAATATTACATTATATTATAAGGTATTTTCAATGATACACTGCATATTACATTATATTATAGGGTATTTTCAATGATACACTGCATATTACGTTATATTATAAGGCATTTTCAATGATAGACTGCATATTACGTTATATTATCACGTATTTTCAATGATATACTGCATATTACGTTATATTATAAGGCATTTTCAATGATAGACTGCAAATATTACATTATATTATAAGGTATTTTCAATGATACACTGCATATTACATTATATTATAGGGTATTTTCAATGATACTCTGCATATTACGATACATTACCCAATTTTTTCAATGATACACTGCTTATTACGTTACATTATAAGGTATTTTCAATGGTAGACTGCAAATATTACATTATATTATAAGGTATTTTCAATGGTAGACTGCAAATATTACATTATATTATAAGGTATTTTCAATGATACACTGCATAATACGTTATACTATAAGGTATTTTCAATGATAGACTGCATATTACGTTATATTAGAAGGTATTTTCAATGATACACTGCATATTACGTTATATTATAAGGTATTTTCAATGATATACTGCATATTACGTTATATTATAAGGCATTTTCAATGATAGACTGCATATTACATTATATTATAGGGTATTTTCAATGATATACTGCATATTACGTTATATTATAAGGCATTTTCAATGATAGACTGCATATTACGTTATATTATCACGTATTTTCAATGTTTGACTGCATATTACGTAATATTTTAAAGATATTTTCAATGATAGACTGCAAATATTACATTATATTATAAGGTATTTTCAATGATACACTGCATATTACATTATATTATAGGGTATTTTCAATGATACACTGCTTATTACGTTACATTATAAGGTATTTTCAATGATACACTGCATATTACGTTATATTATAGGGTATTTTCAATTATATACTGCATATTACGTTATATTATAAGGCATTTTCAATGATAGACTGCATATTACGTTATATTATAAGGTATTTTCAATGATACACTGCATATTACGTTATATTATAAGGTATTTTCAATGATACACTGCATATTACGTTATATTATAAGGTATTTTCAATGATATACTGCATATTACGTTATATTATAAGGCTTTTTCAATGATAGACTGCATATTACGTTATATTATAAGGTATTTTCAATGATATACTGCATATTACGTTATATTATAAGGCATTTTCAATGATAGACTGCATATTACGTTATATTATCACGTATTTTCAATGATATACTGCATATTACGTTATATTATAAGGCATTTTCAATGATAGACTGCATATTACGTTATATTATCACGTATTTTCAATGATTGACTGCATATTACGTAATATTATAAGGTATTTTCAATGATACACTGCATATTACGTTATATTATAAGGCATTTTCAATGATACACTGCATATTACGCTTATATTATAAGGTATTTTCAATGATACACTCCATATTACGTTACATAATAAGGTGTTTTCAATGATACACTGTATATTACGTAACATTATAAGGTATTTTCAATGATATACTGCATATTACGTTATATTATAAGGCATTTTCAATGATACACTGCATATTACGTTGTATTATAAGGCATTTTCAATGATAGACTGCATATTACGTTATATTATCACGTATTTTCAATGGTAGACTGCAAATATTACATTATATTATAAGGTATTTTCAATGATACACTGCATATTACGTTATACTATAAGGTATTTTCAATGATAGACTGCATACCACGTTATATTATAAGGTATTTTCAATGATACACTGCATATTACGTTATATTATAAGGTATTTTCAATGATACACTGCATATTACGTTATATTATAAGGTATTTTCAATGATATACTGCATATTACGTTATATTATAAGGCATTCTCAATGATAGACTGCATATTACGTTATATTATAAGGTATTTTCAATGATATACTGCATATTACGTTATATTATAAGGTATTTTCAATGATATACTGCATATTACGTTATATTATAAGGCTTTTTCAATGATAGACTGCATATTACGTTATATTATAAGGTATTTTCAATGATATACTGCATATTACGTTATATTATAAGGCATTTTCAATGATAGACTGCATATTACGTTATATTATCACGTATTTTCAATGATATACTGCATATTACGTTATATTATAAGGCATTTTCAATGATAGACTGCATATTACGTTATATTATCACGTATTTTCAATGATTGACTGCATATTACGTAATATTATAAGGTATTTTCAATGATACACTGCATATTACGTTATATTATAAGGTATTTTCAATGATATACTGCATATTACGTTATATTATAAGGTATTTTCAATGATACACTGCATATTACGTTATATTATAAGGTATTTTCAATGATATACTGCATATTACGTTATATTATAAGGTATTTTCAATGATACACTGCATATTACGTTATATTATAAGGTATTTTCAATGATACACTGCATATTACGTTATATTATAAGGTATTTACAATGATATACTGCATATTACGTTATATTATAAGGCATTTTCAATGATATACTGCATATTACGTTATATTATAAGGCATTTTCAATGGTAGACTGCATATTACGTTATGTTATCACGTATTTTCAATGTTTGACTGCATATTACGTAATATTATAAGGTATTTTCAATGATAGACTGCAAATATTACATTATATTATAAGGTATTTTCAATGATACACTGCATGTTACATTATATTATAGGGTATTTTCAATGATACACTGCTTATTACGTTACATTATAAGGTATTTTCAATGATACACTGCATATTACGTTATATTATAAGGTATTTTCAATGGTAGACTGCAAATATTACATTATATTATAAGGTATTTTCAATGGTAGACTGCAAAT
>CAKAJI010001076.1:0-83369 GCA_916610255.1 Lasioglossum lativentre
TGCAGTGTATCATTGAAAATACCTTATAATATATCGTAATGTGTAGTGTATCAATGAAAATACCTTATAATATAACATAATATGCAGTGTATCATTGAAAATACATTATAATATATGGTAATTTGTAGTGTATCAATGAAAATACCTTATACCATAACGTAATATGCAGTGTATCATGAAAATACCTTATAATATAACGTAATATGCAGTGTATCATTAAAAATACCTTATAATATAACGTAATATGCAGTGTATCATTGAAAACACCTTATAATATAACGTAATATACAGTGTATCATTGAAAATACCTTAGAATATATGGTAATTCTAGTCTATCAATGAAAATACCTTATAATATAACGTAATATGCAGTGTATCAGTGAAAATACCTTATAATAAAACGTAATATGCAGTGTATCATTGAAAATACCTTATAATATATGGTAATTTGTAGTGTATCAATGAAAATACCTTATAATATATAGTAGTTTATCATTGAAAATACCTTATAATATAACGTAATATGCTGTGTATCATTGAAAATACCTTATAATATATCGTAATTTGTAGTGTATCAATGAAAATACCTTATAATATAAAGTAATATGCAGTGTATCATTGAAAATACCTTATAATATATCGTAATTTGTAGTGTATCAATGAAAATACCTTATACTATAACGTAATATGCAGTGTATCATTGAAAATACCTTATAATATAACGTAATATGCAGTGTATCATTAAAAATACCTTATAATATAACGTAATATGCAGTGTATCATTGAAAACACCTTATAATATAACGTAATATACAGTGTATCATTGAAAATACCTTAGAATATATGGTAATTCTAGTCTATCAATGAAAATACCTTATAATATAACGTAATATGCAGTGTATCAGTGAAAATACCTTATAATAAAACGTAATATGCAGTGTATCATTGAAAATACCTTATAATATATGGTAATTTGTAGTGTATCAATGAAAATACCTTATAATATATAGTAGTTTATCATTGAAAACATCTTATAATATAACGAAATATGCAGTGTATCATTGAAAATACCTTATGATATATGGTAATTTGTAATGTATCAACGAAAATACCTCATAATATAACGTAATATGCAGTGTATCATTGAAAACATTTTATAATATAACGTCATATGCAGTGTATCATTGAAAATACCTTATAATATAACGTAATATGCAGTGTATCATTGAAAATACCTTATGATATAATGTAATATGCAGTGTATCATTGAAAATACCTTATAATATATGGTAATTTGTAGTGTATCAATGAAAATACCTTATGATATAATGTAATATGCAGTGTATCATTGAAAATACCTTATAATATATGGTAATTTGTAGTGTATCAATGAAAATACCTTATAATATAACGTAATATGCAGTGTATCATTGAAAATACCATATAATATATCGTAATATATAGTTTATCATTGAATATACTTTATAATATAACGTAATATGCAGTGTATCATTTAAAATACCATATAATATAACGTAATATGCAGTGTATCATTAAAATTATCTTATAATATAACGTAATATGGAGTGTATCATTGGAAACACCTTATAATATAACGTAATATACAGTATATCATTGAAAATACCTTAAAACATATGGTAATTCTAGTCTATCAATGAAAATACCTTATAATGTAACGTAATATGCAGTGTATCAGTGAAAATACCTTATAATATAACGTATTATGCAGTTTATCATTGGAAATACCTTATAATATATCGTAATTTTTTAGTGTATCATTGAAAATACCTTATAATATATGGTAATTTGTAGTGTATCAATGACAATACCTTATAATATAACGTAATATGCAGTGTATAATTGAAAATACCTTATAATATAACGTAATATGCAGTGTATCATTGAAAATACCTTATAATATAACGTAATATGCAGTGTATCATTGAAAATACCTTATAATATAACGTAATATGCAGTGTATCATTGAAAATACCTTATAATATAACGTAATATGCAGTGTATCATTGAAAATACCTTATAATAAAACGTAATATGCAGTGTATCATTGAAGATACCTTATAATATATGGTAATTTGTAGTGTATCAATGAAAATACCTTATAATATAACGTAATATGCAGTGTATCATTGAAAATACCTTATAATATATCGTAATTTGTAGTGTATCATTGAAAATACCTTATAATATATAGTAGTTTATCATTGAAAATACCTTATAATATAACGTAATATGCAGTGTATCATTGAAAATACCTTATAATATAACATAATATGCAGTGTATCATTGAAAATACCTTATAATATAACGTAATATGCAGTGTATCATTGGAAATACCTTATAATATATCGTAATTTTTTAGTGTATCATTGAAAATACCTTATAATATATGGTAATTTGTAGTGTATCAATGACAATACCTTATAATATAACGTAATATGCAGTGTATAATTGAAAATACCTTATAATATATCGTAATTTGTAGTGTATCATTGAAAATACCTTATAATATATAGTAGTTTATCATTGAAAATACCTTATAATATAACGTAATATGCAGTGTATCTTTGAAAACATTTTATAATATAACGTCATATGCAGTGTATCATTGAGAATACCTTATAATATAACGTAATATGCAGTGTATCATTGAAAATACCTTATGATATAATGTAATATGCAGTGTATCATTGAAAATACCTTATAATATATGGTAATTTGTAGTGTATCAATGAAAATACCTTATAATATAACGTAATATGCAGTGTATCATTGAAAATACCATATAATATATCGTAATATATAGTTTATCATTGAATATACTTTATAATATAACGTAATATGCAGTGTATCATTTAAAATACCATATAATACAACGTAATATGCAGTGTATCATTGAAAATACCATATAATATATCGTAATATGTAGTGTATCATTGAAAATACCTTAGAATATATGGTAATTCTAGTCTATCAATGAAAATACCTTATAATACAACGTAATATGCAGTGTATCATTGAAAATACCTTATAATAAAACGTAATATGCAGTGTATCATTGAAAATACCTTAGAATATATGGTAATTCTAGTCTATCAATGAAAATACCTTATAATACAACGTAATATGCAGTGTATCATTGAAAATACCTTATAATATATCGTAATTTGTAGTGTATCATTGATAATACCATATAGTATACGTAATATGCAGTGTATCATTGAAAATACCTTATAATATAACGTAATATGCAGTGTATCATTGAAAATACCTTATAATAAAACGTAATATGCAGTGTATCATTGAAGATACCTTATAATATATGGTAATTTGTAGTGTATCAATGAAAATACCTTATAATATAACGTAATATTCTGTGTATCATTGAAAATACCTTATAATATAACGTAATATGCAGTGTATCATTGAAAATACCTTAGAATATATGGTAATTTGTAGTGTATCATTGAAACTACCTTGTAATATATAGTAGTTTATCACTGAAAATACCTTATAATAAAACGTAATATGCAATGTATCATTGAAAATACCTTATAATAAAACGTAATATGCAGTGTATCATTGAAAATACCTTATAATATATCGTAATTTGTAGTGTATCATTGAAAATACCTTATAATATATGGTAATTTGTAGTGCATCAATGAAAATACCTTATAATATAACGTAATATGCAGTGTATCATTGAAAATACCTTATAATATAACGTAATATGCAGTGTATCATTGAAAATACCTTATAATATAACGTAATATGCAGTGTATCATTGAAAATACCTTATAATATAACGTAATATGCAGTGTATCATTGAAAATACCTTAGAATATATGGTAATTCTAGTCTATCAATGAAAATACCTTATAATATAACGTAATATGCAGTGTATCAGTGAAAATACCTTATAATATATCGTAATTTGTAGTGTATCATTGAAAATACCTTATAATATATAGTAGTTTATCATTGAAAATACCTTATAATATAACGTAATATGCTGTGTATCATTGAAAATACCTTATAATATATCGTAATTTGTAGTGTATCAATGAAAATACCTTATAATATAAAGTAATATGCAGTGTATCATTGAAAATACCTTATAATATATCGTAATTTGTAGTGTATCAATGAAAATACCTTATAATATAACGTAATATGCAGTGTATCATTGAAAATACCATATAATATATCGTAATATATAGTTTATCATTGAATATACTTTATAATATAACGTAATATGCAGTGTATCATTTAAAATACCATATAATACAACGTAATATGCAGTGTATCATTGAAAATACCATATAATATATCGTAATATGTAGTGTATCATTGAAAATACCTTATAATATAACGTAATATGCAGTGTATCATTGAAAATACCTTATAATATAACGTAATATGCAGTGTATCATTGAAAACACCTTATAATAAAACGTAATATGCAGTGTATCATTGAAAATACCTTAGAATATATGGTAATTCTAGTCTATCAATGAAAATACCTTATAATACAACGTAATATGCAGTGTATCATTGAAAATACCTTATAATATATCGTAATTTGTAGTGTATCATTGAAAATACCATATAGTATAACGTAATATGCAGTGCATCATTGAAAAATACCTTATAATATATAGTAGTTTATCATTGAAAACATCTTATAATATAACGTAATATGCAGTGTATCATTGAAAATACCTTATGATATATGGTAATTTGTAATGTATCAACGAAAATACCTCATAATATAACGTAATATGCAGTGTATCATTGAAAACATTTTATAATATAACGTCATATGCAGTGTATCATTGAAAATACCTTATAATATAACGTAATATGCAGTGTATCATTGAAAATACCTTATGATATAATGTAATATGCAGTGTATCATTGAAAACACCTTATAATATATGGTAATTTGTAGTGTATCAATGAAAATACCTTATGATATAATGTAATATGCAGTGTATCATTGAAAATACCTTATAATATATGGTAATTTGTAGTGTATCAATGAAAATACCTTATAATATAACGTAATATGCAGTGTATCATTGAAAATACCATATAATATATCGTAATATATAGTTTATCATTGAATATACTTTATAATATAACGTAATATGCAGTGTATCATTTAAAATACCATATAATATAACGTAATATGCAGTGTATCATTGAAAATACCATATAATATATCGTAATATGTAGTTTATCATTGAAAATACGTTATAATATAACGTAATATGCAGTGTATCATTGAAAATACCTTAGAATATATGGTAATTCTAGTCTATCAATGAAAATACCTTATAATATAACGTAATATGCAGTGTATCAGTGAAAATACCTTATAATATAGCGTAATTTGTAGTGTATCATTGAAAATACCTTGTAATATATAGTAGTTTATCATTGAAAATACCTTATAATATAACGTAATATGCAGTGTATCATTGAAAATACCTTATAATATAACGTAATATGCAGTGTATCATTAAAAATACCTTATAATATAACGTAATATGCAGTGTATCATTGAAAACACCTTATAATATAACGTAATATACAGTATATCATTGAAAATACCTTAAAATATATGGTAATTCTAGTCTATCAATGAAAATACCTTATAATGTAACGTAATATGCAGTGTATCATTGGAAATACCTTATAATATATCGTAATTTGTAGTGTATCATTGAAAATACCTTATAATATATGGTAATTTGTAGTGCATCAATGAAAATACCTTATAATATAACGTAATATGCAGTGTATCATTGAAAATACCTTATAATATAACGTAATATGCAGTGTATCATTGAAAATACCTTATAATATAACGTAATATGCAGTGTATCATTGAAAATACCTTATAATATAACGTAATATGCAGTGTATCATTGAAAATACCTTAGAATATATGGTAATTCTAGTCTATCAATGAAAATACCTTATAATATAACGTAATATGCAGTGTATCAGTGAAAATACCTTATAATATATCGTAATTTGTAGTGTATCATTGAAAATACCTTATAATATATAGTAGTTTATCATTGAAAATACCTTATAATATAACGTAATATGCAGTGTATCATTGAAAATACCTTATAATATAACATAATATGCAGTGTATCATTGAAAATACCTTATAATATAACGTAATATGCAGTGTATCATTGAAAATACCTTATAATATAACGTAATATGCAGTGTATCATTGAAAATACCTTATAATATATGGTAATTTGTAGTGTATCAATGAAAATACCTTATAATATAACGTAATATTCTGTGTATCATTGAAAATACCTTATAATATAACGTAATATGCAGTGTATCATTGAAAATACCTTAGAATATATGGTAATTTGTAGTGTATCATTGAAACTACCTTGTAATATATAGTAGTTTATCACTGAAAATACATTATAATATAATGTAATATGCAATGTATCATTGAAAATACCTTATAATAAAACGTAATATGCAGTGTATCATTGAAAATACCTTATAATATAACTTAATATGCAGTCTATCAATGAAAATACCTTATAATATAACGTAATATGCAGTGTATCAGTGAAAATACCTTATAATATATCGTAATTTGTAGTGTATCATTGAAAATACCTTATAATATATAGTAGTTTATCATTGAAAATACCTTATAATATAACGTAATATGCTGTGTATCATTGAAAATACCTTATAATATATCGTAATTTGTAGTGTATCAATGAAAATACCTTATAATATAAAGTAATATGCAGTGTATCATTGAAAATACCTTATAATATATCGTAATTTGTAGTGTATCAATGAAAATACCTTATAATATAACGTAATATGCAGTGTATCATTGAAAATACCATATAATATATCGTAATATATAGTTTATCATTGAATATACTTTATAATATAACGTAATATGCAGTGTATCATTTAAAATACCATATAATACAACGTAATATGCAGTGTATCATTGAAAATACCATATAATATATCGTAATATGTAGTGTATCATTGAAAATACCTTATAATATAACGTAATATGCAGTGTATCATTGAAAATACCTTATAATATAACGTAATATGCAGTGTATCATTGAAAACACCTTATAATAAAACGTAATATGCAGTGTATCATTGAAAATACCTTAGAATATATGGTAATTCTAGTCTATCAATGAAAATACCTTATAATACAACGTAATATGCAGTGTATCATTGAAAATACCTTATAATATATCGTAATTTGTAGTGTATCATTGAAAATACCATATAGTATAACGTAATATGCAGTGCATCATTGAAAATACCTTATAATATATAGTAGTTTATCATTGAAAACATCTTATAATATAACGTAATATGCAGTGTATCATTGAAAATACCTTATGATATATGGTAATTTGTAATGTATCAACGAAAATACCTCATAATATAACGTAATATGCAGTGTATCATTGAAAACATTTTATAATATAACGTCATATGCAGTGTATCATTGAAAATACCTTATAATATAACGTAATATGCAGTGTATCATTGAAAATACCTTATGATATAATGTAATATGCAGTGTATCATTGAAAACACCTTATAATATATGGTAATTTGTAGTGTATCAATGAAAATACCTTATGATATAATGTAATATGCAGTGTATCATTGAAAATACCTTATAATATATGGTAATTTGTAGTGTATCAATGAAAATACCTTATAATATAACGTAATATGCAGTGTATCATTGAAAATACCATATAATATATCGTAATATATAGTTTATCATTGAATATACTTTATAATATAACGTAATATGCAGTGTATCATTTAAAATACCATATAATATAACGTAATATGCAGTGTATCATTGAAAATACCATATAATATATCGTAATATGTAGTTTATCATTGAAAATACGTTATAATATAACGTAATATGCAGTGTATCATTGAAAATACCTTAGAATATATGGTAATTCTAGTCTATCAATGAAAATACCTTATAATATAACGTAATATGCAGTGTATCAGTGAAAATACCTTATAATATAGCGTAATTTGTAGTGTATCATTGAAAATACCTTGTAATATATAGTAGTTTATCATTGAAAATACCTTATAATATAACGTAATATGCAGTGTATCATTGAGAATACCTTATAATATAACGTAATATGCAGTGTATCATTAAAAATACCTTATAATATAACGTAATATGCAGTGTATCATTGAAAACACCTTATAATATAACGTAATATACAGTATATCATTGAAAATACCTTAAAATATATGGTAATTCTAGTCTATCAATGAAAATACCTTATAATGTAACGTAATATGCAGTGTATCATTGAAAATACCTTATAATATATCGTAATTTTTTAGTGTATCATTGAAAATACCTTATAATATATGGTAATTTGTAGTGTATCAATGACAATACCTTATAATATAACGTAATATGCAGTGTATCATTGAAAATACCTTATAATATAACGTAATATGCAGTGTATCATTGAAAATACCTTATAATATAACGTAATATGCAGTGTATCATTGAAAATACCTTATAATATAACGTAATATGCAGTGTATCATTGAAAATACCTTATAATAAAACGTAATATGCAGTGTATCATTGAAGATACCTTATAATATATGGTAATTTGTAGTGTATCAATGAAAATACCTTATAATATAACGTAATATGCAGTGTATCAGTGAAAATACCTTATAATATATCGTAATTTGTAGTGTATCATTGAAAATACCTTATAATATATAGTAGTTTATCATTGAAAATACCTTATAATATAACGTAATATGCAGTGTATCATTGAAAATACCTTATAATATATAGTAGTTTATCATTGAAAATACCTTATAATATAACGTAATATGCAGTGTATCATTGAAAATACCTTATAATATAACGTAATATGCAGTGTATCATTGAAAATACCTTATAATATAACGTAATATGCAGTGTATCATTGAAAATACCTTATAATAAAACGTAATATGCAGTGTATCATTGAAGATACCTTATAATATATGGTAATTTGTAGTGTATCAATGAAAATACCTTATAATATAACGTAATATTCTGTGTATCATTGAAAATACCTTATAATATAACGTAATATGCAGTGTATCATTGAAAATACCTTATAATATAACGTAATATGCAGTGTATCATTGAAAATACCTTATAATATAACGTAATATGCAGTGTATCATTGAAAATACCTTATAATAAAACGTAATATGCAGTGTATAATTGAAAATACCTTATAATATAACGTAATATGCAGTGTATCATTGAAAATACCTTATAATATAACGTAATATGCAGTGTATCATTGAAAATACCTTATAATATAACGTAATATGCAGTGTATCATTGAAAATACCTTATAATAAAACGTAATATGCAGTGTATAATTGAAAATACCTTATAATATAACGTAATATGCAGTGTATCATTGAAAATACCTTATAATATAACGTAATATGCAGTGTATCATTGAAAATACCTTATAATATAACGTAATATGCAGTGTATCATTGAAAATACCTTATAATAAAACGTAATATGCAGTGTATCATTGAAGATACCTTATAATATATGGTAATTTGTAGTGTATCAATGAAAATACCTTATAATATAACGTAATATGCAGTGTATCAGTGAAAATACCTTATAATATAACGTAATATGCAGTGTATCATTGAAAATACCTTATAATAAAACGTAATATGCAGTGTATCATTGAAGATACCTTATAATATATGGTAATTTGTAGTGTATCAATGAAAATACCTTATAATATAACGTAATATGCAGTGTATCAGTGAAAATACCTTATAATATATCGTAATTTTTTAGTGTATCATTGAAAATACCTTATAATATATGGTAATTTGTAGTGTATCAATGACAATACCTTATAATATAACGTAATATGCAGTGTATAATTGAAAATACCTTATAATATAACGTAATATGCAGTGTATCATTGAAAATACCTTATAGTATAACGTAATATGCAGTGTATCATTGAAAATACCTTATAATATAACGTAATATGCAGTGTATCATTGAAAATACCTTATAATAAAACGTAATATGCAGTGTATCATTGAAGATACCTTATAATATATGGTAATTTGTAGTGTATCAATGAAAATACCTTATAATATAACGTAATATTCTGTGTATCATTGAAAATACCTTATAATATAACGTAATATGCAGTGTATCATTGAAAATACCTTATAATATAACATAATATGCAGTGTATCATTGAAAATACCTTATAATATAACGTAATATGCAGTGTATCATTGGAAATACCTTATAATATATCGTAATTTTTTAGTGTATCATTGAAAATACCTTATAATATATGGTAATTTGTAGTGTATCAATGACAATACCTTATAATATAACGTAATATGCAGTGTATAATTGAAAATACCTTATAATATATCGTAATTTGTAGTGTATCATTGAAAATACCTTATAATATATAGTAGTTTATCATTGAAAATACCTTATAATATAACGTAATATGCAGTGTATCATCGAAAATACCTTATAATATAACATAATATGCAGTGTATCATTGAAAATACCTTATAATATAACGTAATATGCAGTGTATCATTGAAAATACCTTATAATATATCGTAATTTTTTAGTGTATCATTGAAAATACCTTATAATATATGGTAATTTGTAGTGTATCAATGACAATACCTTATAATATAACGTAATATGCAGTGTATCATTGAAAATACCTTATAATATAACGTAATATGCAGTGTATCATTGAAAATACCTTATAGTATAACGTAATATGCAGTGTATCATTGAAAATACCTTATAATATAACGTAATATGCAGTGTATCGTTGAAAATACCTTATAATAAAACGTAATATGCAGTGTATCATTGAAGATACCTTATAATATATGGTAATTTGTAGTGTATCAATGAAAATACCTTATAATATAACGTAATATTCTGTGTATCATTGAAAATACCTTATAATATAACGTAATATGCAGTGTATCATTGAAAATACCTTAGAATATATGGTAATTTGTAGTGTATCATTGAAACTACCTTGTAATATATAGTAGTTTATTACTGAAAATACCTTATAATAAAACGTAATATGCAATGTATCATTGAAAATACCTTATAATAAAACGTAATATGCAGTGTATCATTGAAAATACCTTATAATATATCGTAATTTGTAGTGTATCATTGAAAATACCTTATAATATATGGTAATTTGTAGTGCATCAATGAAAATACCTTATAATATAACGTAATATGCAGTGTATCATTGAAAATACCTTATAATATAACGTAATATGCAGTGTATCAGTGAAAATACCTTATAATATATCGTAATTTGTAGTGTATCATTGAAAATACCTTATAATATATAGTAGTTTATCATTGAAAATACCTTATAATATAACGTAATATGCAGTGTATCATTGAAAATAACTTATAATATAACATAATATGCAGTGTATCATTGAAAATACCTTATAATATAACGTAATATGCAGTGTATCATTGGAAATACCTTATAATATATCGTAATTTTTTAGTGTATCATTGAAAATACCTTATAATATATGGTAATTTGTAGTGTATCAATGACAATACCTTATAATATAACGTAATATGCAGTGTATAATTGAAAATACCTTATAATATATCGTAATTTGTAGTGTATCATTGAAAATACCTTATAATATATAGTAGTTTATCATTGAAAATACCTTATAATATAACGTAATATGCAGTGTATCATTGAAAATACCTTATAATATAACGTAATATGCAGTGTATCATTGAAAATACCTTATAATATAACGTAATATGCAGTGTATCATTGGAAATACCTTATAATATATCGTAATTTTTTAGTGTATCATTGAAAATACCTTATAATATATGGTAATTTGTAGTGTATCAATGAAAATACCTTATGATATAATGTAATATGCAGTGTATCATTGAAAATACCTTATAATATATGGTAATTTGTAGTGTATCAATGAAAATACCTTATAATATAACGTAATATGCAGTGTATCATTGAAAATACCATATAATATATCGTAATATATAGTTTATCATTGAATATACTTTATAATATAACGTAATATGCAGTGTATCATTTAAAATACCATATAATATAACGTAATATGCAGTGTATCATTGAAAATACCATATAATATATCGTAATATGTAGTTTATCATTGAAAATACGTTATATTATAACGTAATATGCAGTGTATCATTGAAAATACCTTAGAATATATGGTAATTCTAGTCTATCAATGAAAATACCTTATAATATAACGTAATATGCAGTGTATCAGTGAAAATACCTTATAATATAGCGTAATTTGTAGTGTATCATTGAAAATACCTTGTAATATATAGTAGTTTATCATTGAAAATACCTTATAATATAACGTAATATGCAGTGTATCATTGAGAATACCTTATAATATAACGTAATATGCAGTGTATCATTAAAAATACCTTATAATATAACGTAATATGCAGTGTATCATTGAAAACACCTTATAATATAACGTAATATACAGTATATCATTGAAAATACCTTAAAATATATGGTAATTCTAGTCTATCAATGAAAATACCTTATAATGTAACGTAATATGCAGTGTATCATTGGAAATACCTTATAATATATCGTAATTTTTTAGTGTATCATTGAAAATACCTTATAATATATGGTAATTTGTAGTGTATCAATGACAATACCTTATAATATAACGTAATATGCAGTGTATAATTGAAAATACCTTATAATATAACGTAATATGCAGTGTATCATTGAAAATACCTTATAATATAACGTAATATGCAGTGTATCATTGAAAATACCTTATAATATAACGTAATATGCAGTGTATCATTGAAAATACCTTATAATAAAACGTAATATGCAGTGTATCATTGAAGATACCTTATAATATATGGTAATTTGTAGTGTATCAATGAAAATACCTTATAATATAACGTAATATGCAGTGTATCAGTGAAAATACCTTATAATATATCGTAATTTGTAGTGTATCATTGAAAATACCTTATAATATATAGTAGTTTATCATTGAAAATACCTTATAATATAACGTAATATGCAGTGTATCATTGAAAATACCTTATAATATATAGTAGTTTATCATTGAAAATACCTTATAATATAACGTAATATGCAGTGTATCATTGAAAATACCTTAGAATATATGGTAATTTGTAGTGTATCATTGAAACTACCTTGTAATATATAGTAGTTTATTACTGAAAATACCTTATAATAAAACGTAATATGCAATGTATCATTGAAAATACCTTATAATAAAACGTAATATGCAGTGTATCATTGAAAATACCTTATAATATATCGTAATTTGTAGTGTATCATTGAAAATACCTTATAATATATGGTAATTTGTAGTGCATCAATGAAAATACCTTATAATATAACGTAATATGCAGTGTATCATTGAAAATACCTTATAATATAACGTAATATGCAGTGTATCAGTGAAAATACCTTATAATATATCGTAATTTGTAGTGTATCATTGAAAATACCTTATAATATATAGTAGTTTATCATTGAAAATACCTTATAATATAACGTAATATGCAGTGTATCATTGAAAATAACTTATAATATAACATAATATGCAGTGTATCATTGAAAATACCTTATAATATAACGTAATATGCAGTGTATCATTGGAAATACCTTATAATATATCGTAATTTTTTAGTGTATCATTGAAAATACCTTATAATATATGGTAATTTGTAGTGTATCAATGACAATACCTTATAATATAACGTAATATGCAGTGTATAATTGAAAATACCTTATAATATATCGTAATTTGTAGTGTATCATTGAAAATACCTTATAATATATAGTAGTTTATCATTGAAAATACCTTATAATATAACGTAATATGCAGTGTATCATTGAAAATACCTTATAATATAACATAATATGCAGTGTATCATTGAAAATACCTTATAATATAACGTAATATGCAGTGTATCATTGGAAATACCTTATAATATATCGTAATTTTTTAGTGTATCATTGAAAATACCTTATAATATATGGTAATTTGTAGTGTATCAATGAAAATACCTTATGATATAATGTAATATGCAGTGTATCATTGAAAATACCTTATAATATATGGTAATTTGTAGTGTATCAATGAAAATACCTTATAATATAACGTAATATGCAGTGTATCATTGAAAATACCATATAATATATCGTAATATATAGTTTATCATTGAATATACTTTATAATATAACGTAATATGCAGTGTATCATTTAAAATACCATATAATATAACGTAATATGCAGTGTATCATTGAAAATACCATATAATATATCGTAATATGTAGTTTATCATTGAAAATACGTTATAATATAACGTAATATGCAGTGTATCATTGAAAATACCTTAGAATATATGGTAATTCTAGTCTATCAATGAAAATACCTTATAATATAACGTAATATGCAGTGTATCAGTGAAAATACCTTATAATATATCGTAATTTGTAGTGTATCATTGAAAATACCTTGTAATATATAGTAGTTTATCATTGAAAATACCTTATAATATAACGTAATATGCAGTGTATCATTGAGAATACCTTATAATATAACGTAATATGCAGTGTATCATTAAAAATACCTTATAATATAACGTAATATGCAGTGTATCATTGAAAACACCTTATAATATAACGTAATATACAGTATATCATTGAAAATACCTTAAAATATATGGTAATTCTAGTCTATCAATGAAAATACCTTATAATGTAACGTAATATGCAGTGTATCATTGGAAATACCTTATAATATATCGTAATTTTTTAGTGTATCATTGAAAATACCTTATAATATATGGTAATTTGTAGTGTATCAATGACAATACCTTATAATATAACGTAATATGCAGTGTATCATTGAAAATACCTTATAATATAACGTAATATGCAGTGTATCATTGAAAATACCTTATAATATAACGTAATATGCAGTGTATCATTGAAAATACCTTATAATATAACGTAATATGCAGTGTATCATTGAAAATACCTTATAATAAAACGTAATATGCAGTGTATCATTGAAGATACCTTATAATATATGGTAATTTGTAGTGTATCAATGAAAATACCTTATAATATAACGTAATATGCAGTGTATCAGTGAAAATACCTTATAATATATCGTAATTTGTAGTGTATCATTGAAAATACCTTATAATATATAGTAGTTTATCATTGAAAATACCTTATAATATAACGTAATATGCAGTGTATCATTGAAAATACCTTATAATATATAGTAGTTTATCATTGAAAATACCTTATAATATAACGTAATATGCAGTGTATCATTGAAAATACCTTATAATATAACATAATATGCAGTGTATCATTGAAAATACCTTATAATATAACGTAATATGCAGTGTATCATTGGAAATACCTTATAATATATCGTAATTTTTTAGTGTATCATTGAAAATACCTTATAATATATGGTAATTTGTAGTGTATCAATGACAATACCTTATAATATAACGTAATATGCAGTGTATCATTGAAAATACCTTATAATATAACGTAATATGCAGTGTATCATTGAAAATACCTTATAGTATAACGTAATATGCAGTGTATCATTGAAAATACCTTATAATATAACGTAATATGCAGTGTATCATTGAAAATACCTTATAATAAAACGTAATATGCAGTGTATCATTGAAGATACCTTATAATATATGGTAATTTGTAGTGTATCAATGAAAATACCTTATAATATAACGTAATATTCTGTGTATCATTGAAAATACCTTATAATATAACGTAATATGCAGTGTATCATTGAAAATACCTTATAATATAACGTAATATGCAGTGTATCATTGAAAATACCTTATAATATAACGTAATATGCAGTGTATCATTGAAAATACCTTATAATAAAACGTAATATGCAGTGTATAATTGAAAATACCTTATAATATAACGTAATATGCAGTGTATCATTGAAAATACCTTATAATATAACATAATATGCAGTGTATCATTGAAAATACCTTATAATATAACGTAATATGCAGTGTATCATTGGAAATACCTTATAATATATCGTAATTTTTTAGTGTATCATTGAAAATACCTTATAATATATGGTAATTTGTAGTGTATCAATGACAATACCTTATAATATAACGTAATATGCAGTGTATAATTGAAAATACCTTATAATATATCGTAATTTGTAGTGTATCATTGAAAATACCTTATAATATATAGTAATTTATCATTGAAAATACCTTATAATATAACGTAATATGCAGTGTATCATCGAAAATACCTTATAATATAACATAATATGCAGTGTATCATTGAAAATACCTTATAATATAACGTAATATGCAGTGTATCATTGGAAATACCTTATAATATATCGTAATTTTTTAGTGTATCATTGAAAATACCTTATAATATATGGTAATTTGTAGTGTATCAATGACAATACCTTATAATATAACGTAATATGCAGTGTATAATTGAAAATACCTTATAATATAACGTAATATGCAGTGTATCATTGAAAATACCTTATAGTATAACGTAATATGCAGTGTATCATTGAAAATACCTTATAATATAACGTAATATGCAGTGTATCATTGAAAATACCTTATAATAAAACGTAATATGCAGTGTATCATTGAAGATACCTTATAATATATGGTAATTTGTAGTGTATCAATGAAAATACCTTATAATATAACGTAATATTCTGTGTATCATTGAAAATACCTTATAATATAACGTAATATGCAGTGTATCATTGAAAATACCTTAGAATATATGGTAATTTGTAGTGTATCATTGAAACTACCTTGTAATATATAGTAGTTTATTACTGAAAATACCTTATAATAAAACGTAATATGCAATGTATCATTGAAAATACCTTATAATAAAACGTAATATGCAGTGTATCATTGAAAATACCTTATAATATATCGTAATTTGTAGTGTATCATTGAAAATACCTTATAATATATGGTAATTTGTAGTGCATCAATGAAAATACCTTATAATATAACGTAATATGCAGTGTATCATTGAAAATACCTTATAATATAACGTAATATGCAGTGTATCAGTGAAAATACCTTATAATATATCGTAATTTGTAGTGTATCATTGAAAATACCTTATAATATATAGTAGTTTATCATTGAAAATACCTTATAATATAACGTAATATGCAGTGTATCATTGAAAATACCTTATAATATAACGTAATATGCAGTGTATCATTGAAAATACCTTATAATATAACGTAATATGCAGTGTATCATTGGAAATACCTTATAATATATCGTAATTTTTTAGTGTATCATTGAAAATACCTTATAATATATGGTAATTTGTAGTGTATCAATGACAATACCTTATAATATAACGTAATATGCAGTGTATAATTGAAAATACCTTATAATATATCGTAATTTGTAGTGTATCATTGAAAATACCTTATAATATATAGTAGTTTATCATTGAAAATACCTTATAATATAACGTAATATGCAGTGTATCATTGAAAATACCTTATAATATAACATAATATGCAGTGTATCATTGAAAATACCTTATAATATAACGTAATATGCAGTGTATCATTGGAAATACCTTATAATATATCGTAATTTTTTAGTGTATCATTGAAAATACCTTATAATATATGGTAATTTGTAGTGTATCAATGACAATACCTTATAATATAACGTAATATGCAGTGTATAATTGAAAATACCTTATAATAAAACGTAATATGCAGTGTATCATTGAAGATACCTTATAATATAGCGTAATTTGTAGTGTATCATTGAAAATACCTTGTAATATATAGTAGTTTATCATTGAAAATACCTTATAATATAACGTAATATGCAGTGTATCATTGAGAATACCTTATAATATAACGTAATATGCAGTGTATCATTAAAAATACCTTATAATATAACGTAATATGCAGTGTATCATTGAAAACACCTTATAATATAACGTAATATACAGTATATCATTGAAAATACCTTAAAATATATGGTAATTCTAGTCTATCAATGAAAATACCTTATAATATAACGTAATATGCAGTGTATCATTGGAAATACCTTATAATATATCGTAATTTTTTAGTGTATCATTGAAAATACCTTATAATATATGGTAATTTGTAGTGTATCAATGACAATACCTTATAATATAACGTAATATGCAGTGTATAATTGAAAATACCTTATAATATAACGTAATATGCAGTGTATCATTGAAAATACCTTATAATATAACGTAATATGCAGTGTATCATTGAAAATACCTTATAATATAACGTAATATGCAGTGTATCATTGAAAATACCTTATAATAAAACGTAATATGCAGTGTATCATTGAAGATACCTTATAATATATGGTAATTTGTAGTGTATCAATGAAAATACCTTATAATATAACGTAATATGCAGTGTATCATTGAAAATACCTTATAATATATCGTAATTTGTAGTGTATCATTGAAAATACCTTATAATATATAGTAGTTTATCATTGAAAATACCTTATAATATAACGTAATATGCAGTGTATCATTGAAAATACCTTATAATATATAGTAGTTTATCATTGAAAATACCTTATAATATAACGTAATATGCAGTGTATCATTGAAAATACCTTATAATATAACATAATATGCAGTGTATCATTGAAAATACCTTATAATATAACGTAATATGCAGTGTATCATTGGAAATACCTTATAATATATCGTAATTTTTTAGTGTATCATTGAAAATACCTTATAATATATGGTAATTTGTAGTGTATCAATGACAATACCTTATAATATAACGTAATATGCAGTGTATCATTGAAAATACCTTATAATATAACATAATATGCAGTGTATCATTGAAAATACCTTATAGTATAACGTAATATGCAGTGTATCATTGAAAATACCTTATAATATAACGTAATATGCAGTGTATCATTGAAAATACCTTATAATAAAACGTAATATGCAGTGTATCATTGAAGATACCTTATAATATATGGTAATTTGTAGTGTATCAATGAAAATACCTTATAATATAACGTAATATTCTGTGTATCATTGAAAATACCTTATAATATAACGTAATATGCAGTGTATCATTGAAAATACCTTATAATATAACGTAATATGCAGTGTATCATTGAAAATACCTTATAATATAACGTAATATGCAGTGTATCATTGAAAATACCTTATAATAAAACGTAATATGCAGTGTATAATTGAAAATACCTTATAATATAACGTAATATGCAGTGTATCATTGAAAATACCTTATAATATAACGTAATATGCAGTGTATCATTGAAAATACCTTATAATATAACGTAATATGCAGTGTATCATTGAAAATACCTTATAATAAAACGTAATATGCAGTGTATCATTGAAGATACCTTATAATATATGGTAATTTGTAGTGTATCAATGAAAATACCTTATAATATAACGTAATATGCAGTGTATCAGTGAAAATACCTTATAATATATCGTAATTTGTAGTGTATCATTGAAAATACCTTATAATATAACATAATATGCAGTGTATCATTGAAAATACCTTATAATATAACGTAATATGCAGTGTATCATTGGAAATACCTTATAATATATCGTAATTTTTTAGTGTATCATTGAAAATACCTTATAATATATGGTAATTTGTAGTGTATCAATGACAATACCTTATAATATAACGTAATATGCAGTGTATAATTGAAAATACCTTATAATATATCGTAATTTGTAGTGTATCATTGAAAATACCTTATAATATATAGTAGTTTATCATTGAAAATACCTTATAATATAACGTAATATGCAGTGTATCATCGAAAATACCTTATAATATAACGTAATATGCAGTGTATCATTGAAAATACCTTATAATATAACGTAATATGCAGTGTATCATTGGAAATACCTTATAATATATCGTAATTTTTTAGTGTATCATTGAAAATACCTTATAATATATGGTAATTTGTAGTGTATCAATGACAATACCTTATAATATAACGTAATATGCAGTGTATAATTGAAAATACCTTATAATATAACATAATATGCAGTGTATCATTGAAAATACCTTATAGTATAACGTAATATGCAGTGTATCATTGAAAATACCTTATAATATAACGTAATATGCAGTGTATCATTGAAAATACCTTATAATAAAACGTAATATGCAGTGTATCATTGAAGATACCTTATAATATATGGTAATTTGTAGTGTATCAATGAAAATACCTTATAATATAACGTAATATTCTGTGTATCATTGAAAATACCTTATAATATAACGTAATATGCAGTGTATCATTGAAAATACCTTAGAATATATGGTAATTTGTAGTGTATCATTGAAACTACCTTGTAATATATAGTAGTTTATTACTGAAAATACCTTATAATAAAACGTAATATGCAATGTATCATTGAAAATACCTTATAATAAAACGTAATATGCAGTGTATCATTGAAAATACCTTATAATATATCGTAATTTGTAGTGTATCATTGAAAATACCTTATAATATATGGTAATTTGTAGTGCATCAATGAAAATACCTTATAATATAACGTAATATGCAGTGTATCATTGAAAATACCTTATAATATAAAGTAATATGCAGTGTATCAGTGAAAATACCTTATAATATATCGTAATTTGTAGTGTATCATTGAAAATACCTTATAATATATAGTAGTTTATCATTGAAAATACCTTATAATATAACGTAATATGCAGTGTATCATTGAAAATACCTTATAATATAACATAATATGCAGTGTATCATTGAAAATACCTTATAATATAACGTAATATGCAGTGTGTCATTGGAAATACCTTATAATATATCGTAATTTTTTAGTGTATCATTGAAAATACCTTATAATATATGGTAATTTGTAGTGTATCAATGACAATACCTTATAATATAACGTAATATGCAGTGTATAATTGAAAATACCTTATAATATATCGTAATTTGTAGTGTATCATTGAAAATACCTTATAATATATAGTAGTTTATCATTGAAAATACCTTATAATATAACGTAATATGCAGTGTATCATTGAAAATACCTTATAATATAACATAATATGCAGTGTATCATTGAAAATACCTTATAATATAACGTAATATGCAGTGTATCATTGGAAATACCTTATAATATATCGTAATTTTTTAGTGTATCATTGAAAATACCTTATAATATATGGTAATTTGTAGTGTATCAATGACAATACCTTATAATATAACGTAATATGCAGTGTATAATTGAAAATACCTTATAATAAAACGTAATATGCAGTGTATCATTGAAGATACCTTATAATATATGGTAATTTGTAGTGTATCAATGAAAATACCTTATAATATAACGTAATATTCTGTGTATCATTGAAAATACCTTATAATATAACGTAATATGCAGTGTATCATTGAAAATACCTTAGAATATATGGTAATTTGTAGTGTATCATTGAAACTACCTTGTAATATATAGTAGTTTATCACTGAAAATACCTTATAATAAAACATAATATGCAATGTATCATTGAAAATACCTTATAATAAAACGTAATATGCAGTGTATCATTGAAAATACCTTATAATATACCGTAATTTGTAGTGTATCATTGAAAATACCTTATAATATATGGTAATTTGTAGTGCATCAATGAAAATACCTTATAATATAACGTAATATGCAGTGTATCATTGAAAATACCTTATAATATAACGTAATATGCAGTGTATCATTGAAAATACCTTATAATATAACGTAATATGCAGTGTATCATTGAAAATACCTTATAATATAACGTAATATGCAGTGTATCATTGAAAATACCTTAGAATATATGGTAATTCTAGTCTATCAATGAAAATACCTTATAATATAACGTAATATGCAGTGTATCAGTGAAAATACCTTATAATATATCGTAATTTGTAGTGTATCATTGAAAATACCTTATAATATATAGTAGTTTATCATTGAAAATACCTTATAATATAACGTAATATGCAGTGTATCATTGAAAATACCTTATAATATAACGTAATATGCAGTGTATCATTGAAAATACCTTATAATATAACATAATATGCAGTGTATCATTGAAAATACCTTATAATATAACGTAATATGCAGTGTATCATTGGAAATACCTTATAATATATCGTAATTTTTTAGTGTATCATTGAAAATACCTTATAATATATGGTAATTTGTAGTGTATCAATGACAATACCTTATAATATAACGTAATATGCAGTGTATAATTGAAAATACCTTATAATAAAACGTAATATGCAGTGTATCATTGAAGATACCTTATAACATATGGTAATTTGTAGTGTATCAATGAAAATACCTTATAATATAACGTAATATTCTGTGTATCATTGAAAATACCTTATAATATAACGTAATATGCAGTGTATCATTGAAAATACCTTAGAATATATGGTAATTTGTAGTGTATCATTGAAACTACCTTGTAATATATAGTAGTTTATCACTGAAAATACCTTATAATAAAACGTAATATGCAATGTATCATTGAAAATACCTTATAATAAAACGTAATATGCAGTGTATCATTGAAAATACCTTATAATATATCGTAATTTGTAGTGTATCATTGAAAATACCTTATAATATATGGTAATTTGTAGTTCATCAATGAAAATACCTTATAATATAACGTAATATGCAGTGTATCATTGAAAATACCTTATAATATAACGTAATATGCAGTGTATCATTGAAAATACCTTATAATATATCGTAATTTGTAGTGTATCATTGAAAATACCTTATAATATATAGTAGTTTATCATTGAAAATACCTTATAATATAACGTAATATGCAGTGTATCATTGAAAATACCTTATAATATAACATAATATGCAGTGTATCATTGAAAATACCTTATAATATAACGTAATATGCAGTGTATCATTGGAAATACCTTATAATATATCGTAATTTTTTAGTGTATCATTGAAAATACCTTATAATATATGGTAATTTGTAGTGTATCAATGACAATACCTTATAATATAACGTAATATGCAGTGTATAATTGAAAATACCTTATAATAAAACGTAATATGCAGTGTATCATTGAAGATACCTTATAATATATGGTAATTTGTAGTGTATCAATGAAAATACCTTATAATATAACGTAATATTCTGTGTATCATTGAAAATACCTTATAATATAACGTAATATGCAGTGTATCATTGAAAATACCTTAGAATATATGGTAATTTGTAGTGTATCATTGAAACTACCTTGTAATATATAGTAGTTTATCACTGAAAATACCTTATAATAAAACATAATATGCAATGTATCATTGAAAATACCTTATAATAAAACGTAATATGCAGTGTATCATTGAAAATACCTTATAATATACCGTAATTTGTAGTGTATCATTGAAAATACCTTATAATATATGGTAATTTGTAGTGCATCAATGAAAATACCTTATAATATAACGTAATATGCAGTGTATCATTGAAAATACCTTATAATATAACGTAATATGCAGTGTATCATTGAAAATACCTTATAATATAACGTAATATGCAGTGTATCATTGAAAATACCTTATAATATAACGTAATATGCAGTGTATCATTGAAAATACCTTAGAATATATGGTAATTCTAGTCTATCAATGAAAATACCTTATAATATAACGTAATATGCAGTGTATCAGTGAAAATACCTTATAATATATCGTAATTTGTAGTGTATCATTGAAAATACCTTATAATATATAGTAGTTTATCATTGAAAATACCTTATAATATATAGTAGTTTATCATTGAAAATACCTTATAATATAACGTAATATGCAGTGTATCATTGAAAATACCTTATAATGTATGGTAATATGCAGTGTATCATTGAAAATACCTTATAATATAACGTAATATGCAGTGTATCATTAAAAATACCTTACAATATAACGTAATATACAGTGTATCATTGAAAACACCTTATAATATAACGTAATATACAGTGTATCATTGAAAATACCTTAGAATATATGGTAATTCTAGTCTATCAATGAAAATACCTTATAATATAACGTAATATGCAGTGTATCAGTGAAAATACCTTATAATATATCGTAATTTGTAGTGTATCATTGAAAATACCTTATAATATAACATAATATGCAGTGTATCATTGAAAATACCTTATAATATAACGTAATATGCAGTGTATCATTGGAAATACCTTATAATATATCGTAATTTTTTAGTGTATCATTGAAAATACCTTATAATATATGGTAATTTGTAGTGTATCAATGACAATACCTTATAATATAACGTAATATGCAGTGTATAATTGAAAATACCTTATAATAAAACGTAATATGCAGTGTATCATTGAAGATACCTTATAATATATGGTAATTTGTAGTGTATCAATGAAAATACCTTATAATATAACGTAATATTCTGTGTATCATTGAAAATACCTTATAATATAACGTAATATGCAGTGTATCATTGAAAATACCTTAGAATATATGGTAATTTGTAGTGTATCATTGAAACTACCTTGTAATATATAGTAGTTTATCACTGAAAATACCTTATAATAAAACATAATATGCAATGTATCATTGAAAATACCTTATAATAAAACGTAATATGCAGTGTATCATTGAAAATACCTTATAATATACCGTAATTTGTAGTGTATCATTGAAAATACCTTATAATATATGGTAATTTGTAGTGCATCAATGAAAATACCTTATAATATAACGTAATATGCAGTGTATCATTGAAAATACCTTATAATATAACGTAATATGCAGTGTATCATTGAAAATACCTTATAATATAACGTAATATGCAGTGTATCATTGAAAATACCTTATAATATAACGTAATATGCAGTGTATCATTGAAAATACCTTAGAATATATGGTAATTCTAGTCTATCAATGAAAATACCTTATAATATAACGTAATATGCAGTGTATCAGTGAAAATACCTTATAATATATCGTAATTTGTAGTGTATCATTGAAAATACCTTATAATATATAGTAGTTTATCATTGAAAATACCTTATAATATAACGTAATATGCAGTGTATCATTGAAAATACCTTATAATATAACGTAATATGCAGTGTATCATTGAAAATACCTTATAATATAACATAATATGCAGTGTATCATTGAAAATACCTTAGAATATAACGTAATATGCAGTGTATCATTGGAAATACCTTATAATATATCGTAATTTTTTAGTGTATCATTGAAAATACCTTATAATATATGGTAATTTGTAGTGTATCAATGACAATACCTTATAATATAACGTAATATGCAGTGTATAATTGAAAATACCTTATAATAAAACGTAATATGCAGTGTATCATTGAAGATACCTTATAACATATGGTAATTTGTAGTGTATCAATGAAAATACCTTATAATATAACGTAATATTCTGTGTATCATTGAAAATACCTTATAATATAACGTAATATGCAGTGTATCATTGAAAATACCTTAGAATATATGGTAATTTGTAGTGTATCATTGAAACTACCTTGTAATATATAGTAGTTTATCACTGAAAATACCTTATAATAAAACGTAATATGCAATGTATCATTGAAAATACCTTATAATAAAACGTAATATGCAGTGTATCATTGAAAATACCTTATAATATATCGTAATTTGTAGTGTATCATTGAAAATACCTTATAATATATGGTAATTTGTAGTTCATCAATGAAAATACCTTATAATATAACGTAATATGCAGTGTATCATTGAAAATACCTTATAATATAACGTAATATGCAGTGTATCATTGAAAATACCTTATAATATAACGTAATATGCAGTGTATCATTGAAAATACCTTATAATATAACGTAATATGCAGTGTATCATTGAAAATACCTTAGAATATATGGTAATTCTAGTCTATCAATGAAAATACCTTATAATATAACGTAATATGCAGTGTATCAGTGAAAATACCTTATAATATATCGTAATTTGTAGTGTATCATTGAAAATACCTTATAATATATAGTAGTTTACCATTGAAAATACCTTATAATATAACGTAATATGCAGTGTATCATTGAAAATACCTTATAATATAACATAATATGCAGTGTATCATTGAAAATACCTTATAATATAACGTAATATGCAGTGTATCATTGAAAATACCTTATAATAAAACGTAATATGCAGTGTATCATTGAAGATACCTTATAATATATGGTAATTTGTAGTGTATCAATGAAAATACCTTATAATATAACGTAATATTCTGTGTATCATTGAAAATACCTTATAATATAACGTAATATGCAGTGTATCATTGAAAATACCTTAGAATATATGGTAATTTGTAGTGTATCATTGAAACTACCTTGTAATATATAGTAGTTTATCACTGAAAATACATTATAATATAATGTAATATGCAATGTATCATTGAAAATACCTTATAATAAAACGTAATATGCAGTGTATCATTGAAAATACCTTATAATATAACTTAATATGCAGTCTATCAATGAAAATACCTTATAATATAACGTAATATGCAGTGTATCATTGAAAATACCTTATAATATAACGTAATATGCAGTGTATCATTGAAAATACCTTATAATATAACGTAATATGCAGTGTATCATTGAAGATACCTTATAATATATGGTAATTTGTAGTGTATCAATGAAAATACCTTATAATATAACGTAATATTCTGTGTATCATTGAAAATACCTTATAATATAACGTAATATGCAGTGTATCATTGAAAATACCTTAGAATATATGGTAATTTGTAGTGTATCATTGAAACTACCTTGTAATATATAGTAGTTTATCACTGAAAATACCTTATAATAAAACGTAATATGCAATGTATCATTGAAAATACCTTATAATAAAACGTAATATGCAGTGTATCATTGAAAATACCTTATAATATATCGTAATTTGTAGTGTATCATTGAAAATACCTTATAATATATGGTAATTTGTAGTGCATCAATGAAAATACCTTATAATATAACGTAATATGCAGTGTATCATTGAAAATACCTTATAATATAACGTAATATGCAGTGTATCATTGAAAATACCTTATAATATAACGTAATATGCAGTGTATCATTGTAAATACCTTAGAATATATGGCAATTCTAGTCTATCAATGAAAATACCTTATAATATAACGTAATATGCAGTGTATCAGTGAAAATACCTTATAATATATCGTAATTTGTAGTGTATCATTGAAAATACCTTATAATATATAGTAGTTTATCATTGAAAATACATTATAATATAACGTAATATGCTGTGTATCATTGAAAATACCTTATAATATAACATAATATGCAGTGTATCATTGAAAATACCTTATAGTATAACGTAATATGCAGTGTATCATTGAAAATTCCTTATAATATAACGTAATATGCAGTGTATCATTGAAAATACCTTATAATAAAACGTAATATGCAGTGTATCATTGAAGATACCTTATAATATATGGTAATTTGTAGTGTATCAATGAAAATACCTTATAATATAACGTAATATTCTGTGTATCATTGAAAATACCTTATAATATAACGTAATATGCAGTGTATCATTGAAAATACCTTATAATATATGGTAATTTGTAGTGTATCAATGAAAATACCTTATAATATAACGTAATATGCAGTGTATCAGTGAAAATACCTTATAATATATCGTAATTTGTAGTGTATCATTGAAAATACCTTATAATATATAGTAGTTTATCATTGAAAATACCTTATAATATAACGTAATATGCTGTGTATCATTGAAAATACCTTATAATATAACATAATATGCAGTGTATCATTGAAAATACCTTATAATATAACGTAATATGCAGTGTATCATTGAAAATACCTTATAATATAACGTAATATGCAGTGTATCATTGAAAATACCTTATAATAAAACGTAATATGCAGTGTATCATTGAAGATACCTTATAATATATGGTAATTTGTAGTGTATCAATGAAAATACCTTATAATATAACGTTATATTCTGTGTATCATTGAAAATACCTTATAATATAACGTAATATGCAGTGTATCATTGAAAATACCTTAGAATATATGGTAATTTGTAGTGTATCATTGAAACTACCTTGTAATATATAGTAGTTTATCACTGAAAATACATTATAATATAATGTAATATGCAATGTATCATTGAAAATACCTTATAATATGACGTAATATGCAGTGTATCATTGAAAATACCTTATAATATAACTTAATATGCAGTCTATCAATGAAAATACCTTATAATATAACGTAATATGCAGTGTATCATTGAAAATACCTTATAATATAACGTAATATGCAGTGTATCATTGAAAATACCTTATAATAAAACGTAATATGCAGTGTATCATTGAAGATACCTTATAATATATGGTAATTTGTAGTGTATCAATGAAAATACCTTATAATATAACGTAATATTCTGTGTATCATTGAAAATACCTTATAATATAACGTAATATGCAGTGTATCATTGAAAATACCTTAGAATATATGGTAATTTGTAGTGTATCATTGAAACTACCTTGTAATATATAGTAGTTTATCACTGAAAATACCTTATAATAAAACGTAATATGCAATGTATCATTGAAAATACCTTATAATAAAACGTAATATGCAGTGTATCATTGAAAATACCTTATAATATATCGTAATTTGTAGTGTATCATTGAAAATACCTTATAATATATGGTAATTTGTAGTGCATCAATGAAAATACCTTATAATATAACGTAATATGCAGTGTATCATTGAAAATACCTTATAATATAACGTAATATGCAGTGTATCATTGAAAATACCTTATAATATAACGTAATATGCAGTGTATCATTGTAAATACCTTATAATATATCGTAATTTGTAGTGTATCATTGAAAATACCTTATAATATATAGTAGTTTATCATTGAAAATACATTATAATATAACGTAATATGCTGTGTATCATTGAAAATACCTTATAATATATGGTAATTTGTAGTGTATCAATGAAAATACCTTATAATATAACGTAATATGCAGTGTATCAGTGAAAATACCTTATAATATATCGTAATTTGTAGTGTATCATTGAAAATACCTTATAATATATAGTAGTTTATCATTGAAAATACCTTATAATATAACGTAATATGCAGTGTATCATTGAAAATACCTTATAATATATGGTAATTTGTAGTGTATCATTGAAACTACCTTGTAATATATAGTAGTTTATCACTGAAAATACATTATAATATAATGTAATATGCAGTGTATCATTGAAAATACCTTATAATATAACTTAATATGCAGTCTATCAATGAAAATACCTTATAATATAACGTAATATGCAGTGTATCAGTGAAAATACCTTATAATATATCGTAATTTGTAGTGTATCATTGAAAATACCTTATAATATATAGTAGTTTATCATTGAAAATACCTTATAATATAACGTAATATGCTGTGTATCATTGAAAATACCTTATAATATAACATAATATGCAGTGTATCATTGAAAATACCTTATAATATAACATAATATGCAGTGTATCATTGAAAATACCTTATAATATAACGTAATATGCAGTGTATCATTGAAAATACCTTATAAACAATCGTAATATGCAGTGTATCATTGAAGATACCTTATAATATATGGTAATTTGTAGTGTATCAATGAAAATACCTTATAATATAACGTAATATTCTGTGTATCATTGAAAATACCTTATAATATAACGTAATATGCAGTGTATCATTGAAAATACCTTAGAATATATGGTAATTTGTAGTGTATCATTGAAACTACCTTGTAATATATAGTAGTTTATCACTGAAAATACATTATAATATAATGTAATATGCAATGTATCATTGAAAATACCTTATAATAAAACGTAATATGCAGTGTATCATTGAAAATACCTTATAATATAACTTAATATGCAGTCTATCAATGAAAATACCTTATAATATAACGTAATATGCAGTGTATCAGTGAAAATACCTTATAATATATCGTAATTTGTAGTGTATCATTGAAAATACCTTATAATATATAGTAGTTTATCATTGAAAATACCTTATAATATAACGTAATATGCTGTGTATCATTGAAAATACCTTATAATATAACATAATATGCAGTGTATCATTGAAAATACCTTATAATATAACGTAATATGCAGTGTATCATTGAAAATACCTTATAATAAAACGTAATATGCAGTGTATCATTGAAAATACCTTATAATATAACGTAATATGCAGTGTATCATTGAAAATACCTTATAATATAACGTAATATGCAGTGTATCATTGAAAATACCTTATAATATAACGTAATATGCAGTGTATCATTGAAAATACCTTAGAATATATGGTAATTCTAGTCTATCAATGAAAATACCTTATAATATAACGTAATATGCAGTGTATCAGTGAAAATACCTTATAATATATCGTAATTTGTAGTGTATCATTGAAAATACCTTATAATATATAGTAGTTTATCATTGAAAATACCTTATAATATAACGTAATATGCAGTGTATCATTGAAAATACCTTATAATATAACATAATATGCAGTGTATCATTGAAAATACCTTATAATATAACGTAATATGCAGTGTATCATTGAAAATACCTTATAATAAAACGTAATATGCAGTGTATCATTGAAGATACCTTATAATATATGGTAATTTGTAGTGTATCAATGAAAATACCTTATAATATAACGTAATATTCTGTGTATCATTGAAAATACCTTATAATATAACGTAATATGCAGTGTATCATTGAAAATACCTTAGAATATATGGTAATTTGTAGTGTATCATTGAAACTACCTTGTAATATATAGTAGTTTATCACTGAAAATACATTATAATATAATGTAATATGCAATGTATCATTGAAAATACCTTATAATATGACGTAATATGCAGTGTATCATTGAAAATACCTTATAATATAACTTAATATGCAGTCTATCAATGAAAATACCTTATAATATAACGTAATATGCAGTGTATCATTGAAAATACCTTATAATATAACGTAATATGCAGTGTATCATTGAAAATACCTTATAATAAAACGTAATATGCAGTGTATCATTGAAGATACCTTATAATATATGGTAATTTGTAGTGTATCAATGAAAATACCTTATAATATAACGTAATATTCTGTGTATCATTGAAAATACCTTATAATATAACGTAATATGCAGTGTATCATTGAAAATACCTTAGAATATATGGTAATTTGTAGTGTATCATTGAAACTACCTTGTAATATATAGTAGTTTATCACTGAAAATACCTTATAATAAAACGTAATATGCAATGTATCATTGAAAATACCTTATAATAAAACGTAATATGCAGTGTATCATTGAAAATACCTTATAATATATCGTAATTTGTAGTGTATCATTGAAAATACCTTATAATATATGGTAATTTGTAGTGCATCAATGAAAATACCTTATAATATAACGTAATATGCAGTGTATCATTGAAAATACCTTATAATATAACGTAATATGCAGTGTATCATTGAAAATACCTTATAATATAACGTAATATGCAGTGTATCATTGTAAATACCTTATAATATATCGTAATTTGTAGTGTATCATTGAAAATACCTTATAATATATAGTAGTTTATCATTGAAAATACATTATAATATAACGTAATATGCTGTGTATCATTGAAAATACCTTATAATATATGGTAATTTGTAGTGTATCAATGAAAATACCTTATAATATAACGTAATATGCAGTGTATCAGTGAAAATACCTTATAATATATCGTAATTTGTAGTGTATCATTGAAAATACCTTATAATATAACGTAATATGCAGTGTATCATTGAAAATACCTTATAATATAACGTAATATGCAGTGTATCATTGTAAATACCTTATAATATATCGTAATTTGTAGTGTATCATTGAAAATACCTTATAATATATAGTAGTTTATCATTGAAAATACCTTATAATATAACGTAATATGCAGTGTATCATTGAAAATACCTTATAATATATGGTAATTTGTAGTGTATCATTGAAACTACCTTGTAATATATAGTAGTTTATCACTGAAAATACATTATAATATAATGTAATATGCAGTGTATCATTGAAAATACCTTATAATATAACTTAATATGCAGTCTATCAATGAAAATACCTTATAATATAACGTAATATGCAGTGTATCAGTGAAAATACCTTATAATATATCGTAATTTGTAGTGTATCATTGAAAATACCTTATAATATATAGTAGTTTATCATTGAAAATACCTTATAATATAACGTAATATGCTGTGTATCATTGAAAATACCTTATAATATAACATAATATGCAGTGTATCATTGAAAATACCTTATAATATAACGTAATATGCAGTGTATCATTGAAAATACCTTATAATATAACGTAATATGCAGTGTATCATTGAAAATACCTTATAATAAAACGTAATATGCAGTGTATCATTGAAGATACCTTATAATATATGGTAATTTGTAGTGTATCAATGAAAATACCTTATAATATAACGTAATATTCTGTGTATCATTGAAAATACCTTATAATATAACGTAATATGCAGTGTATCATTGAAAATACCTTAGAATATATGGTAATTTGTAGTGTATCATTGAAACTACCTTGTAATATATAGTAGTTTATCACTGAAAATACATTATAATATAATGTAATATGCAATGTATCATTGAAAATACCTTATAATAAAACGTAATATGCAGTGTATCATTGAAAATACCTTATAATATAACTTAATATGCAGTCTATCAATGAAAATACCTTATAATATAACGTAATATGCAGTGTATCATTGAAAATACCTTATAATATATCGTAATTTGTAGTGTATCATTGAAAATACCTTATAATATATAGTAGTTTATCATTGAAAATACCTTATAATATAACGTAATATGCTGTGTATCATTGAAAATACCTTATAATATAACATAATATGCAGTGTATCATTGAAAATACCTTATAATATAACGTAATATGCAGTGTATCATTGAAAATACCTTATAATAAAACGTAATATGCAGTGTATCATTGAAAATACCTTATAATATAACGTAATATGCAGTGTATCATTGAAAATACCTTATAATATAACGTAATATGCAGTGTATCATTGAAAATACCTTAGAATATATGGTAATTCTAGTCTATCAATGAAAATACCTTATAATATAACGTAATATGCAGTGTATCAGTGAAAATACCTTATAATATATCGTAATTTGTAGTGTATCATTGAAAATACCTTATAATATATAGTAGTTTATCATTGAAAATACCTTATAATATAACGTAATATGCAGTGTATCATTGAAAATACCTTATAATATAACGTAATATGCAGTGTATCATTGAAAATACCTTATAATATAACATAATATGCAGTGTATCATTGAAAATACCTTATAATATAACGTAATATGCAGTGTATCATTGAAAATACCTTATAATAAAACGTAATATGCAGTGTATCATTGAAGATACCTTATAATATATGGTAATTTGTAGTGTATCAATGAAAATACCTTATAATATAACGTAATATTCTGTGTATCATTGAAAATACCTTATAATATAACGTAATATGCAGTGTATCATTGAAAATACCTTAGAATATATGGTAATTTGTAGTGTATCATTGAAACTACCTTGTAATATATAGTAGTTTATCACTGAAAATACATTATAATATAATGTAATATGCAATGTATCATTGAAAATACCTTATAATAAAACGTAATATGCAGTGTATCATTGAAAATACCTTATAATATAACTTAATATGCAGTCTATCAATGAAAATACCTTATAATATAACGTAATATGCAGTGTATCAGTGAAAATACCTTATAATATATCGTAATTTGTAGTGTATCATTGAAAATACCTTATAATATATAGTAGTTTATCATTGAAAATACCTTATAATATAACGTAATATGCAGTGTATCATTGAAAATACCTTATAATAAAACGTAATATGCAGTGTATCATTGAAGATACCTTATAATATATGGTAATTTGTAGTGTATCAATGAAAATACCTTATAATATAACGTAATATTCTGTGTATCATTGAAAATACCTTATAATATAACGTAATATGCAGTGTATCATTGAAAATACCTTATAATATATGGTAATTTGTAGTGTATCAATGAAAATACCTTATAATATAACGTAATATGCAGTGTATCAGTGAAAATACCTTATAATATATCGTAATTTGTAGTGTATCATTGAAAATACCTTATAATATATAGTAGTTTATCATTGAAAATACCTTATAATATAACGTAATATGCAGTGTATCATTGAAAATACCTTATAATATAACATAATATGCAGTGTATCATTGAAAATACCTTATAATATAACGTAATATGCAGTGTATCATTGAAAATACCTTATAATAAAACGTAATATGCAGTGTATCATTGAAGATACCTTATAATATATGGTAATTTGTAGTGTATCAATGAAAATACCTTATAATATAACGTAATATTCTGTGTATCATTGAAAATACCTTATAATATAACGTAATATGCAGTGTATCATTGAAAATACCTTATAATATATGGTAATTTGTAGTGTATCAATGAAAATACCTTATAATATAACGTAATATGCAGTGTATCAGTGAAAATACCTTATAATATATCGTAATTTGTAGTGTATCATTGAAAATACCTTATAATATATAGTAGTTTATCATTGAAAATACCTTATAATATAACGTAATATGCAGTGTATCATTGAAAATACCTTATAATATAACATAATATGCAGTGTATCATTGAAAATACCTTATAATATAACGTAATATGCAGTGTATCATTGAAAATACCTTATAATATAACGTAATATGCAGTGTATCATTGAAGATACCTTATAATATATGGTAATTTGTAGTGTATCAATGAAAATACCTTATAATATAACGTAATATTCTGTGTATCATTGAAAATACCTTATAATATAACGTAATATGCAGTGTATCATTGAAAATACCTTAGAATATATGGTAATTTGTAGTGTATCATTGAAACTACCTTGTAATATATAGTAGTTTATCACTGAAAATACATTATAATATAATGTAATATGCAATGTATCATTGAAAATACCTTATAATAAAACGTAATATGCAGTGTATCATTGAAAATACCTTATAATATAACTTAATATGCAGTCTATCAATGAAAATACCTTATAATATAACGTAATATGCAGTGTATCAGTGAAAATACCTTATAATATATCGTAATTTGTAGTGTATCATTGAAAATACCTTATAATATATAGTAGTTTATCATTGAAAATACCTTATAATATAACGTAATATGCTGTGTATCATTGAAAATACCTTATAATATAACATAATATGCAGTGTATCATTGAAAATACCTTATAGTATAACGTAATATGCAGTGTATCATTGAAAATACCTTATAATATAACGTAATATGCAGTGTATCATTGAAAATACCTTATAATAAAACGTAATATGCAGTGTATCATTGAAGATACCTTATAATATACGGTAATTTGTAGTGTATCAATGAAAATACCTTATAATATAACGTAATATGCAGTGTATCATTGAAAATACCTTAGAATATATGGTAATTCTAGTCTATCAATGAAAATACCTTATAATATAACGTAATATGCAGTGTATCAGTGAAAATACCTTATAATATATCGTAATTTGTAGTGTATCATTGAAAATACCTTATAATATATAGTAGTTTATCATTGAAAATACCTTATAATATAACGTAATATGCTGTGTATCATTGAAAATACCTTATAATATAACATAATATGCAGTGTATCATTGAAAATACCTTATAATATAACGTAATATGCAGTGTATCATTGAAAATACCTTATAATATAACGTAATATGCAGTGTATCATTGAAAATACCTTATAATAAAACGTAATATGCAGTGTATCATTGAAGATACCTTATAATATATGGTAATTTGTAGTGTATCAATGAAAATACCTTATAATATAACGTAATATTCTGTGTATCATTGAAAATACCTTATAATATAACGTAATATGCAGTGTATCATTGAAAATACCTTATAATATATGGTAATTTGTAGTGTATCAATGAAAATACCATATAATATAACGTAATATGCAGTGTATCAGTGAAAATACCTTATAATATATCGTAATTTGTAGTGTATCATTGAAAATACCTTATAATATATAGTAGTTTATCATTGAAAATACCTTATAATATAACGTAATATGCAGTGTATCATTGAAAATACCTTATAATATAACATAATATGCAGTGTATCATTGAAAATACCTTATAATATAACGTAATATGCAGTGTATCATTGGAAATACCTTATAATATATCGTAATTTTTTAGTGTATCATTGAAAATACCTTATAATATATGGTAATTTGTAGTGTATCAATGACAATACCTTATAATATAACGTAATATGCAGTGTATAATTGAAAATACCTTATAATATATCGTAATTTGTAGTGTATCATTGAAAATACCTTATAATATATAGTAGTTTATCATTGAAAATACCTTATAATATAACGTAATATGCAGTGTATCATTGAAAATACCTTATAATATAACATAATATGCAGTGTATCATTGAAAATACCTTATAAAATAACGTAATATGCAGTGTATCATTGGAAATACCTTATAATATATCGTAATTTTTTTGTGTATCATTGAAAATACCTTATAATATATGGTAATTTGTAGTGTATCAATGACAATACCTTATAATATAACGTAATATTCTGTGTATCATTGAAAATACCTTATAATATAACGTAATATGCAGTGTATCATTGAAAATACCTTAGAATATATGGTAATTTGTAGTGTATCATTGAAACTACCTTGTAATATATAGTAGTTTATCACTGAAAATACCTTATAATATAACTTAATATGCAATGTATCATTGAAAATACCTTATAATAAAACGTAATATGCAGTGTATCATTGAAAATACCTTATAATATATCGTAATTTGTAGTGTATCATTGAAAATACCTTATAATATATGGTAATTTGTAGTGCATCAATGAAAATACCTTATAATATAACGTAATATGCAGTGTATCATTGAAAATACCTTATAATATAACGTAATATGCAGTGTATCATTGAAAATACCTTATAATATAACGTAATATGCAGTGTATCATTGAAAATACCTTATAATATAACGTAATATGCAGTGTATCATTGAAAATACCTTAGAATATATGGTAATTCTAGTCTATCAATGAAAATACCTTATAATATAACGTAATATGCAGTGTATCAGTGAAAATACCTTATAATATATCGTAATTTGTAGTGTATCATTGAAAATACCTTATAATATATAGTAGTTTATCATTGAAAATACCTTATAATATAACGTAATATGCAGTGTATCATTGAAAATACCTTATAATATAACATAATATGCAGTGTATCATTGAAAATACCTTATAATATAACGTAATATGCAGTGTATCATTGAAAATACCTTATAATAAAACGTAATATGCAGTGTATCATTGAAGATACCTTATAATATATGGTAATTTGTAGTGTATCAATGAAAATACCTTATAATATAACGTAATATTCTGTGTATCATTGAAAATACCTTATAATATAACGTAATATGCAGTGTATCATTGAAAATACCTTATAATATATGGTAATTTGTAGTGTATCAATGAAAATACCTTATAATATAACGTAATATGCAGTGTATCAGTGAAAATACCTTATAATATATCATAATTTGTAGTGTATCATTGAAAATACCTTATAATATATAGTAGTTTATCATTGAAAATACCTTATAATATAACGTAATATGCAGTGTATCATTGAAAATACCTTATAATATAACATAATATGCAGTGTATCATTGAAAATACCTTATAATATAACGTAATATGCAGTGTATCATTGGAAATACCTTATAATATATCGTAATTTTTTAGTGTATCATTGAAAATACCTTATAATATATGGTAATTTGTAGTGTATCAATGACAATACCTTATAATATAACGTAATATGCAGTGTATAATTGAAAATACCTTATAATATATCGTAATTTGTAGTGTATCATTGAAAATACCTTATAATATATAGTAGTTTATCATTGAAAATACCTTATAATATAACGTAATATGCAGTGTATCATTGAAAATACCTTATAATATAACATAATATGCAGTGTATCATTGAAAATACCTTATAAAATAACGTAATATGCAGTGTATCATTGGAAATACCTTATAATATATCGTAATTTTTTTGTGTATCATTGAAAATACCTTATAATATATGGTAATTTGTAGTGTATCAATGACAATACCTTATAATATAACGTAATATTCTGTGTATCATTGAAAATACCTTATAATATAACGTAATATGCAGTGTATCATTGAAAATACCTTAGAATATATGGTAATTTGTAGTGTATCATTGAAACTACCTTGTAATATATAGTAGTTTATCACTGAAAATACCTTATAATAAAACGTAATATGCAATGTATCATTGAAAATACCTTATAATAAAACGTAATATGCAGTGTATCATTGAAAATACCTTATAATATATGGTAATTCTAGTCTATCAATGAAAATACCTTATAATATAACGTAATATGCAGTGTATCAGTGAAAATACCTTATAATATATCGTAATTTGTAGTGTATCATTGAAAATACCTTATAATATATAGTAGTTTATCATTGAAAATACCTTATAATATAACGTAATATGCAGTGTATCATTGAAAATACCTTATAATATAACATAATATGCAGTGTATCATTGAAAATACCTTATAATATAACGTAATATGCAGTGTATCATTGAAAATACCTTATAATAAAACGTAATATGCAGTGTATCATTGAAGATACCTTATAATATATGGTAATTTGTAGTGTATCAATGAAAATACCTTATAATATAACGTAATATTCTGTGTATCATTGAAAATACCTTATAATATAACGTAATATGCAGTGTATCATTGAAAATACCTTAGAATATATGGTAATTTGTAGTGTATCATTGAAACTACCTTGTAATATATAGTAGTTTATCACTGAAAATACATTATAATATAATGTAATATGCAATGTATCATTGAAAATACCTTATAATATAACGTAATATTCTGTGTATCATTGAAAATACCTTATAATATAACGTAATATGCAGTGTATCATTGAAAATACCTTAGAATATATGGTAATTTGTAGTGTATCATTGAAACTACCTTGTAATATATAGTAGTTTATCACTGAAAATACATTATAATATAATGTAATATGCAATGTATCATTGAAAATACCTTATAATAAAACGTAATATGCAGTGTATCATTGAAAATACCTTATAATATAACTTAATATGCAGTCTATCAATGAAAATACCTTATAATATAACGTAATATGCAGTGTATCAGTGAAAATACCTTATAATATATCGTAATTTGTAGTGTATCATTGAAAATACCTTATAATATATAGTAGTTTATCATTGAAAATACCTTATAATATAACGTAATATGCTGTGTATCATTGAAAATACCTTATAATATAACATAATATGCAGTGTATCATTGAAAATACCTTATAATATAACGTAATATGCAGTGTATCATTGAAAATACCTTATAATATAACGTAATATGCAGTGTATCATTGAAAATACCTTATAATAAAACGTAATATGCAGTGTATCATTGAAGATACCTTATAATATACGGTAATTTGTAGTGTATCAATGAAAATACCTTATAATATAACGTAATATGCAGTGTATCATTGAAAATACCTTAGAATATATGGTAATTCTAGTCTATCAATGAAAATACCTTATAATATAACGTAATATGCAGTGTATCAGTGAAAATACCTTATAATATATCGTAATTTGTAGTGTATCATTGAAAATACCTTATAATATATAGTAGTTTATCATTGAAAATACCTTATAATATAACGTAATATGCTGTGTATCATTGAAAATACCTTATAATATAACATAATATGCAGTGTATCATTGAAAATACCTTATAGTATAACGTAATATGCAGTGTATCATTGAAAATACCTTATAATATAACGTAATATGCAGTGTATCATTGAAAATACCTTATAATAAAACGTAATATGCAGTGTATCATTGAAGATACCTTATAATATATGGTAATTTGTAGTGTATCAATGAAAATACCTTATAATATAACGTAATATTCTGTGTATCATTGAAAATACCTTATAATATAACGTAATATGCAGTGTATCATTGAAAATACCTTATAATATATGGTAATTTGTAGTGTATCAATGAAAATACCTTATAATATAACGTAATATGCAGTGTATCAGTGAAAATACCTTATAATATATCGTAATTTGTAGTGTATCATTGAAAATACCTTATAATATATAGTAGTTTATCATTGAAAATACCTTATAATATAACGTAATATGCAGTGTATCATTGAAAATACCTTATAATATAACATAATATGCAGTGTATCATTGAAAATACCTTATAATATAACGTAATATGCAGTGTATCATTGGAAATACCTTATAATATATCGTAATTTTTTAGTGTATCATTGAAAATACCTTATAATATATGGTAATTTGTAGTGTATCAATGACAATACCTTATAATATAACGTAATATGCAGTGTATAATTGAAAATACCTTATAATATATCGTAATTTGTAGTGTATCATTGAAAATACCTTATAATATATAGTAGTTTATCATTGAAAATACCTTATAATATAACGTAATATGCAGTGTATCATTGAAAATACCTTATAATATAACATAATATGCAGTGTATCATTGAAAATACCTTATAAAATAACGTAATATGCAGTGTATCATTGGAAATACCTTATAATATATCGTAATTTTTTTGTGTATCATTGAAAATACCTTATAATATATGGTAATTTGTAGTGTATCAATGACAATACCTTATAATATAACGTAATATTCTGTGTATCATTGAAAATACCTTATAATATAACGTAATATGCAGTGTATCATTGAAAATACCTTAGAATATATGGTAATTTGTAGTGTATCATTGAAACTACCTTGTAATATATAGTAGTTTATCACTGAAAATACCTTATAATAAAACGTAATATGCAATGTATCATTGAAAATACCTTATAATAAAACGTAATATGCAGTGTATCATTGAAAATACCTTATAATATATCGTAATTTGTAGTGTATCATTGAAAATACCTTATAATATATGGTAATTTGTAGTGCATCAATGAAAATACCTTATAATATAACGTAATATGCAGTGTATCATTGAAAATACCTTATAATATAACGTAATATGCAGTGTATCATTGAAAATACCTTATAATATAACGTAATATGCAGTGTATCATTGAAAATACCTTATAATATAACGTAATATGCAGTGTATCATTGAAAATACCTTAGAATATATGGTAATTCTAGTCTATCAATGAAAATACCTTATAATATAACGTAATATGCAGTGTATCAGTGAAAATACCTTATAATATATCGTAATTTGTAGTGTATCATTGAAAATACCTTATAATATATAGTAGTTTATCATTGAAAATACCTTATAATATAACGTAATATGCAGTGTATCATTGAAAATACCTTATAATATAACATAATATGCAGTGTATCATTGAAAATACCTTATAATATAACGTAATATGCAGTGTATCATTGAAAATACCTTATAATAAAACGTAATATGCAGTGTATCATTGAAGATACCTTATAATATATGGTAATTTGTAGTGTATCAATGAAAATACCTTATAATATAACGTAATATTCTGTGTATCATTGAAAATACCTTATAATATAACGTAATATGCAGTGTATCATTGAAAATACCTTAGAATATATGGTAATTTGTAGTGTATCATTGAAACTACCTTGTAATATATAGTAGTTTATCACTGAAAATACATTATAATATAATGTAATATGCAATGTATCATTGAAAATACCTTATAATAAAACGTAATATGCAGTGTATCATTGAAAATACCTTATAATATAACTTAATATGCAGTCTATCAATGAAAATTCCTTATAATATAACGTAATATGCAGTGTATCAGTGAAAATACCTTATAATATATCGTAATTTGTAGTGTATCATTGAAAATACCTTATAATATATAGTAGTTTATCATTGAAAATACCTTATAATATAACGTAATATGCTGTGTATCATTGAAAATACCTTATAATATATCGTAATTTGTAGTGTATCAATGAAAACACCTTATAATATAAAGTAATATGCAGTGTATCATTGAAAATACCTTATAATATATCGTAATTTGTAGTGTATCAATGAAAATACCTTATAATATAACGTAATATGCAGTGTATCATTGAAAATACCTTATAATATAACATAATATGCAGTGTATCATTGAAAATACATTATAATATAACGTAATATGCAGTGTATCTTTGAAAATACCTTATAATATAACGTAATATGCAGTGTATCATTGAAAATACCTTAGAATATATGGTAATTTGTAGTATATCATTGAAACTACCTTGTAATATATAGTAGTTTATCATTGAAAATACCTTATAATATAACGTAATATGCAATGTATCATTGAAAATACCTTATAATATAACGTAATATGCAGTGTATCATTGGAAATACCTTATAATATATCGTAATTTTTTAGTGTATCATTGAAAATACCTTATAATATATGGTAATTTGTAGTGTATCATTGAAAATACCTTATAATATAACGTAATATGCAGTGTATCATTGAAAATACCTTAAAATATATGGTAATTCTAGTCTATCAATGAAAATACCTTATAATATAACGTAATATGCAGTGTATCATTGAAAATACCTTATAATATAACGTAATATGCAGTGTATCATTGGAAATACCTTATAATATATCGTAATTTTTTAGTGTATCATTGAAAATACCTTATAATATATGGTAATTTGTAGTGTATCAATGACAATACCTTATAATATAACGTAATATGCAGTGTATCATTGAAAATACCTTATAATATAACGTAATATGCAGTGTATCATTGAAAATACCTTATAATAAAACGTAATATGCAGTGTATCATTGAAGATACCTTATAATATATGGTAATTTGTAGTGTATCAATGAAAATACCTTATAATATAACGTAATGTGCAGTGTATCAGTGAAAATACCTTATAATATATCGTAATTTGTAGTGTATCATTGAAAATACCTTATAATATATAGTAGTTTATCATTGAAAATACCTTATAATATAACGTAATATGCAGTGTATCATTGAAAATACCTTATAATATAACATAATATGCAGTGTATCATTGAAAATACCTTATAATATATCGTAATTTTTTAGTGTGTCATTGAAAATACCTTATAATATATGGTAATTTGTAGTGTATCAATGACAATACCTTATAATATAACGTAATATGCAGTGTATAATTGAAAATACCTTATAATATATCGTAATTTGTAGTGTATCATTGAAAATACCTTATAATATATAGTAGTTTATCATTGAAAATACCTTATAATATAACGTAATATGCAGTGTATCATTGAAAATACCTTATAATATAACATAATATGCAGTGTATCATTGAAAATACCTTATAATATAACGTAATATGCAGTGTATCATTGGAAATACCTTATAATATATCGTAATTTTTTAGTGTATCATTGAAAATACCTTATAATATATGGTAATTTGTAGTGTATCAATGACAACACCTTATAATATAACGTAATATGCAGTGTATAATTGAAAATACCTTATAATATAACGTAATATGCAGTGTATCATTGAAAATACCTTATAATATAACGTAATATGCAGTGTATCATTGAAAATACCTTATAATATAACGTAATATGCAGTGTATCATTGAAAATACCTTATAATAAAACGTAATATGCAGTGTATCATTGAAGATACCTTATAATATATGGTAATTTGTAGTGTATCAATGAAAATACCTTATAATATAACGTAATATTCTGTGTATCATTGAAAATACCTTATAATAAAACGTAATATGCAATGTATCATTGAAAATACCTTATAATAAAACGTAATATGCAGTGTATCATTGAAAACACCTTATAATATATCGTAATTTGTAGTGTATCATTGAAAATACCTTATAATATATGGTAATTTGTAGTGCATCAATGAAAATACCTTATAATATAACGTAATATGCAGTGTATCATTGAAAATACCTTATAATATATAGTAGTTTATCATTGAAAATACCTTATAATATAACGTAATATGCAGTGTATCATTGAAAATACCTTATAATATAACATAATATGCAGTGTATCATTGAAAATACCTTATAATATATCGTAATTTTTTAGTGTATCATTGAAAATACCTTATAATATATGGTAATTTGTAGTGTATCAATGACAATACCTTATAATATAACGTAATATGCAGTGTATAATTGAAAATACCTTATAATATATCGTAATTTGTAGTGTATCATTGAAAATACCTTATAATATATAGTAGTTTATCATTGAAAATACCTTATAATATAACGTAATATGCAGTGTATCATTGAAAATACCTTATAATATATCGTAATTTTTTAGTGTATCATTGAAAATACCTTATAATATATCGTAATTTGTAGTGTATCATTGAAAATACCTTATAATATATGGTAATTTGTAGTGCATCAATGAAAATACCTTATAATATAACGTAATATGCAGTGTATCATTGAAAATACCTTATAATATAACGTAATATGCAGTGTATCATTGAAAATACCTTATAATATAACGTAATATGCAGTGTATCATTGAAAATACCTTATAATATAACGTAATATGCAGTGTATCATTGAAAATACCTTAGAATATATGGTAATTCTAGTCTATCAATGAAAATACCTTATAATATAACGTAATATGCAGTGTATCAGTGAAAATACCTTATAATATATCGTAATTTGTAGTGTATCATTGAAAATACCTTATAATATATAGTAGTTTATCATTGAAAATACCTTATAATATAACGTAATATGCAGTGTATCATTGAAAATACCTTATAATATAACATAATATGCAGTGTATCATTGAAAATACCTTATAATATAACGTAATATGCAGTGTATCATTGAAAATACCTTATAATAAAACGTAATATGCAGTGTATCATTGAAGATACCTTATAATATATGGTAATTTGTAGTGTATCAATGAAAATACCTTATAATATAACGTAATATTCTGTGTATCATTGAAAATACCTTATAATATAACGTAATATGCAGTGTATCATTGAAAATACCTTAGAATATATGGTAATTTGTAGTGTATCAATGAAAATACCTTATAATATAACGTAATATTCTGTGTATCATTGAAAATACCTTATAATAAAACGTAATATGCAATGTATCATTGAAAATACCTTATAATAAAACGTAATATGCAGTGTATCATTGAAAACACCTTATAATATATCGTAATTTGTAGTGTATCATTGAAAATACCTTATAATATATGGTAATTTGTAGTGCATCAATGAAAATACCTTATAATATAACGTAATATGCAGTGTATCATTGAAAATACCTTATAATATATAGTAGTTTATCATTGAAAATACCTTATAATATAACGTAATATGCAGTGTATCATTGAAAATACCTTATAATATAACATAATATGCAGTGTATCATTGAAAATACCTTATAATATATCGTAATTTTTTAGTGTATCATTGAAAATACCTTATAATATATGGTAATTTGTAGTGTATCAATGACAATACCTTATAATATAACGTAATATGCAGTGTATCATTGAAAATACCTTATAATATAACATAATATGCAGTGTATCATTGAAAATACCTTATAATATATCGTAATTTTTTAGTGTATCATTGAAAATACCTTATAATATATGGTAATTTGTAGTGTATCAATGACAATACCTTATAATATAACGTAATATGCAGTGTATAATTGAAAATACCTTATAATATATCGTAATTTGTAGTGTATCATTGAAAATACCTTATAATATATAGTAGTTTATCATTGAAAATACCTTATAATATAACGTAATATGCAGTGTATCATTGAAAATACCTTATAATATATCGTAATTTTTTAGTGTATCATTGAAAATACCTTATAATATATGGTAATTTGTAGTGTATCAATGACAATACCTTATAATATAACGTAATATGCAGTGTATCATTGAAAATACCTTATAATATAACATAATATGCAGTGTATCATTGAAAATACCTTATAATATAACGTAATATGCAGTGTATCATTGGAAATACCTTATAATATATCGTAATTTTTTAGTGTATCATTGAAAATACCTTATAATATATGGTAATTTGTAGTGTATCAATGACAATACCTTATAATATAACGTAATATGCAGTGTATCATTGAAAATACCTTATAATATAACGTAATATGCAGTGTATCATTGAAAATACCTTATAATATAACGTAATATGCAGTGTATCATTGAAAATACCTTATAATATAACGTAATATGCAGTGTATCATTGAAAATACCTTATAATAAAACGTAATATGCAGTGTATCATTGAAGATACCTTATAATATATGGTAATTTGTAGTGTATCAATGAAAATACCTTATAATATAACGTAATATTCTGTGTATCATTGAAAATACCTTATAATAAAACGTAATATGCAATGTATCATTGAAAATACCTTATAATATAACATAATATGCAGTGTATCATTGAAAATACCTTATAATATATCGTAATTTTTTAGTGTATCATTGAAAATACCTTATAATATATGGTAATTTGTAGTGTATCAATGAAAATACCTTATAATATAACGTAATATGCAGTGTATAATTGAAAATACCTTATAATATATCGTAATTTGTAGTGTATCATTGAAAATACCTTATAATATATAGTAGTTTATCATTGAAAATACCTTATAATATAACGTAATATGCAGTGTATCATTGAAAATACCTTATAATATATCGTAATTTTTTAGTGTATCATTGAAAATACCTTATAATATATGGTAATTTGTAGTGTATCAATGACAATACCTTATAATATTACGTAATATGCTGTGTATAATTGAAAATACCTTATAATATAACATAATATGCAGTGTATCATTGAAAATACCTTATAATATAACGTAATATGCAGTGTATCATTGGAAATACCTTATAATATATCGTAATTTTTTAGTGTATCATTGAAAATACCTTATAATATATGGTAATTTGTAGTGTATCAATGACAATACCTTATAATATAACGTAATATGCAGTGTATAATTGAAAATACCTTATAATATAACGTAATATGCAGTGTATCATTGAAAATACCTTATAATATAACGTAATATGCAGTGTATCATTGAAAATACCTTATAATATAACGTAATATGCAGTGTATCATTGAAAATACCTTATAATAAAACGTAATATGCAGTGTATCATTGAAGATACCTTATAATATATGGTAATTTGTAGTGTATCAATGAAAATACCTTATAATATAACGTAATATTCTGTGTATCATTGAAAATACCTTATAATAAAACGTAATATGCAATGTATCATTGAAAATACCTTATAATAAAACGTAATATGCAGTGTATCATTGAAAACACCTTATAATATATCGTAATTTGTAGTGTATCATTGAAAATACCTTATAATATATGGTAATTTGTAGTGCATCAATGAAAATACCTTATAATAAAGCGTAATATGCAGTGTATCATTGAAAATACCTTATAATATAACGTAATATTCTGTGTATCATTGAAAATACCTTATAATAAAACGTAATATGCAGTGTATCATTGAAAATACCTTATAATAAAACGTAATATGCAGTGTATCATTGAAGATACCTTATAATATATGGTAATTTGTAGTGTATCAATGAAAATACCTTATAATATAACGTAATATTCTGTGTATCATTGAAAATACCTTATAATAAAACGTAATATGCAATGTATCATTGAATATACCTTATAATAAAACGTAATATGCAGTGTATCATTGAAAATACCTTATAATATATCGTAATTTGTAGTGTATCATTGAAAATACCTTATAATATATGGTAATTTGTAGTGCATCAATGAAAATACCTTATAATATAACGTAATATGCAGTGTATCATTGAAAATACCTTATAATATAACGTAATATGCAGTGTATCATTAAAAATACCTTATAATATAACGTAATATGCAGTGTATCATTGAAAATACCTTATAATATAACGTAATATGCAGTGTATCATTGAAAATACCTTATAATAAAACGTAATATGCAGTGTATCATTGAAGATACCTTATAATATATGGTAATTTGTAGTGTATCAATGAAAATACCTTATAATATAACGTAATATTCTGTGTATCATTGAAAATACCTTATAATAAAACGTAATATGCAATGTATCATTGAAAATACCTTATAATAAAACGTAATATGCAGTGTTTCATTGAAAACACCTTATAATATATCGTAATTTGTAGTGTATCATTGAAAATACCTTATAATATATGGTAATTTGTAGTGCATCAATGAAAATACCTTATAATAAAGCGTAATATGCAGTGTATCATTGAAAATACCTTATAATATAACGTAATATGCAATGTATCATTGAAAATACCTTATAATAAAACGTAATATGCAGTGCATCATTGAAAATACCTTATAATAAAACGTAATATGCAGTGTATCATTGAAGATACCTTATAATATATGGTAATTTGTAGTGTATCAATGAAAATACCTTATAATATAACGTAATATTCTGTGTATCATTGAAAATACCTTATAATAAAACGTAATATGCAATGTATCATTGCATATACCTTATAATAAAACGTAATATGCAGTGTATCATTGAAAATACCTTATAATATATCGTAATTTGTAGTGTATCATTGAAAATACCTTATAATATATGGTAATTTGTAGTGTATCAATGAAAATACCTTATAATATAACGTAATATTCTGTGTATCATTGAAAATACCTTATAATATAACGTAATATGCAGTGTATCATTGAAAATACCTTATAATATATGGTAATTTGTAGTGTATCAATGAAAATACCTTATAATATAACGTAATATGCAGTGTATCAGTGAAAATACCTTATAATATATCGTAATTTGTAGTGTATCATTGAAAATACCTTATAATATATAGTAGTTTATCATTGAAAATACCTTATAATATAACGTAATATGCAGTGTATCATTGAAAATACCTTATAATATAACATAATATGCAGTGTATCATTGAAAATACCTTATAATATAACGTAATATGCAGTGTATCATTGGAAATACCTTATAATATATCGTAATTTTTTAGTGTATCATTGAAAATACCTTATAATATATGGTAATTTGTAGTGTATCAATGACAATACCTTATAATATAACGTAATATGCAGTGTATAATTGAAAATACCTTATAATATATCGTAATTTGTAGTGTATCATTGAAAATACCTTATAATATATAGTAGTTTATCATTGAAAATACCTTATAATATAACGTAATATGCAGTGTATCATTGAAAATACCTTATAATATAACATAATATGCAGTGTATCATTGAAAATACCTTATAAAATAACGTAATATGCAGTGTATCATTGGAAATACCTTATAATATATCGTAATTTTTTTGTGTATCATTGAAAATACCTTATAATATATGGTAATTTGTAGTGTATCAATGACAATACCTTATAATATAACGTAATATTCTGTGTATCATTGAAAATACCTTATAATATAACGTAATATGCAGTGTATCATTGAAAATACCTTAGAATATATGGTAATTTGTAGTGTATCATTGAAACTACCTTGTAATATATAGTAGTTTATCACTGAAAATACCTTATAATAAAACGTAATATGCAATGTATCATTGAAAATACCTTATAATAAAACGTAATATGCAGTGTATCATTGAAAATACCTTATAATATATCGTAATTTGTAGTGTATCATTGAAAATACCTTATAATATATGGTAATTTGTAGTGTATCAATGAAAATACCTTATAATATAACGTAATATTCTGTGTATCATTGAAAATACCTTATAATATAACGTAATATGCAGTGTATCATTGAAAATACCTTATAATATATGGTAATTTGTAGTGTATCAATGAAAATACCTTATAATATAACGTAATATGCAGTGTATCAGTGAAAATACCTTATAATATATCGTAATTTGTAGTGTATCATTGAAAATACCTTATAATATATAGTAGTTTATCATTGAAAATACCTTATAATATAACGTAATATGCAGTGTATCATTGAAAATACCTTATAATATAACGTAATATGCAGTGTATCATTGAAAATACCTTATAATATAACGTAATATGCAGTGTATCATTGGAAATACCTTATAATATATCGTAATTTTTTAGTGTATCATTGAAAATACCTTATAATATATGGTAATTTGTAGTGTATCAATGACAATACCTTATAATATAACGTAATATGCAGTGTATAATTGAAAATACCTTATAATATATCGTAATTTGTAGTGTATCATTGAAAATACCTTATAATATATAGTAGTTTATCATTGAAAATACCTTATAATATAACGTAATATGCAGTGTATCATTGAAAATACCTTATAATATAACATAATATGCAGTGTATCATTGAAAATACCTTATAAAATAACGTAATATGCAGTGTATCATTGGAAATACCTTATAATATATCGTAATTTTTTTGTGTATCATTGAAAATACCTTATAATATATGGTAATTTGTAGTGTATCAATGACAATACCTTATAATATAACGTAATATTCTGTGTATCATTGAAAATACCTTATAATATAACGTAATATGCAGTGTATCATTGAAAATACCTTAGAATATATGGTAATTTGTAGTGTATCATTGAAACTACCTTGTAATATATAGTAGTTTATCACTGAAAATACCTTATAATAAAACGTAATATGCAATGTATCATTGAAAATACCTTATAATAAAACGTAATATGCAGTGTATCATTGAAAATACCTTATAATATATCGTAATTTGTAGTGTATCATTGAAAATACCTTATAATATATGGTAATTTGTAGTGCATCAATGAAAATACCTTATAATATAACGTAATATGCAGTGTATCATTGAAAATACCTTATAATATAACGTAATATGCAGTGTATCATTGAAAATACCTTATAATATAACGTAATATGCAGTGTATCATTGAAAATACCTTATAATATAACGTAATATGCAGTGTATCATTGAAAATACCTTAGAATATATGGTAATTCTAGTCTATCAATGAAAATACCTTATAATATAACGTAATATGCAGTGTATCAGTGAAAATACCTTATAATATATCGTAATTTGTAGTGTATCATTGAAAATACCTTATAATAAAACGTAATATGCAGTGTATCATTGAAGATACCTTATAATATATGGTAATTTGTAGTGTATCAATGAAAATACCTTATAATATAACGTAATATTCTGTGTATCATTGAAAATACCTTATAATATAACGTAATATGCAGTGTATCATTGAAAATACCTTAGAATATATGGTAATTTGTAGTGTATCATTGAAACTACCTTGTAATATATAGTAGTTTATCACTGAAAATACATTATAATATAATGTAATATGCAATGTATCATTGAAAATACCTTATAATAAAACGTAATATGCAGTGTATCATTGAAAATACCTTATAATATAACTTAATATGCAGTCTATCAATGAAAATACCTTATAATATAACGTAATATGCAGTGTATCAGTGAAAATACCTTATAATATATCGTAATTTGTAGTGTATCATTGAAAATACCTTATAATATATAGTAGTTTATCATTGAAAATACCTTATAATATAACGTAATATGCTGTGTATCATTGAAAATACCTTATAATATATCGTAATTTGTAGTGTATCAATGAAAACACCTTATAATATAAAGTAATATGCAGTGTATCATTGAAAATACCTTATAATATATCGTAATTTGTAGTGTATCAATGAAAATACCTTATAATATAACGTAATATGCAGTGTATCATTGAAAATACCTTATAATATAACATAATATGAAGTGTATCATTGAAAATACATTATAATATAACGTAATATGCAGTGTATCTTTGAAAATACCTTATAATATAACGTAATATGCAGTGTATCATTGAAAATACCTTAGAATATATGGTAATTTGTAGTATATCATTGAAACTACCTTGTAATATATAGTAGTTTATCATTGAAAATACCTTATAATATAACGTAATATGCAATGTATCATTGAAAATACCTTATAATATAACGTAATATGCAGTGTATCATTGGAAATACCTTATAATATATCGTAATTTTTTAGTGTATCATTGAAAATACCTTATAATATATGGTAATTTGTAGTGTATCAATGACAATACCTTATAATATAACGTAATATGCAGTGTATCATTGAAAATACCTTAAAATATATGGTAATTCTAGTCTATCAATGAAAATACCTTACAATATAACGTAATATGCAGTGTATCAGTGAAAATACCTTATAATATAACGTAATATGCAGTGTATCATTGGAAATACCTTATAATATATCGTAATTTTTTAGTGTATCAATGAAAATACCTTATAATATATGGTAATTTGTAGTGTATCAATGACAATACCTTATAATATAACGTAATATGCAGTGTATAATTGAAAATACCTTATAATATAACGTAATATGCAGTGTATCATTGAAAATACCTTATAATAAAACGTAATATGCAGTGTATCATTGAAGATACCTTATAATATATGGTAATTTGTAGTGTATCAATGAAAATACCTTATAATATAACGTAATGTGCAGTGTATCAGTGAAAATACCTTATAATATATCGTAATTTGTAGTGTATCATTGAAAATACCTTATAATATATAGTAGTTTATCATTGAAAATACCTTATAATATATAGTAGTTTATCATTGAAAATACCTTATAATATAACGTAATATGCAGTGTATCATTGAAAATACCTTATAATATAACATAATATGCAGTGTATCATTGAAAATACCTTATAATATATCGTAATTTTTTAGTGTATCATTGAAAATACCTTATAATATATGGTAATTTGTAGTGTATCAATGACAATACCTTATAATATAACGTAATATGCAGTGTATAATTGAAAATACCTTATAATATATCGTAATTTGTAGTGTATCATTGAAAATACCTTATAATATATGGTAATTTGTAGTGTATCAATGACAATACCTTATAATATAACGTAATATTCTGTGTATCATTGAAAATACCTTATAATATAACGTAATATGCAGTGTATCATTGAAAATACCTTAGAATATATGGTAATTTGTAGTGTATCATTGAAACTACCTTGTAATATATAGTAGTTTATCACTGAAAATACCTTATAATAAAACGTAATATGCAATGTATCATTGAAAATACCTTATAATATATCGTAATTTGTAGTGTATCATTGAAAATACCTTATAATATATGGTAATTTGTAGTGCATCAATGAAAATACCTTATAATATAACGTAATATGCAGTGTATCATTGAAAATACCTTATAATATAACGTAATATGCAGTGTATCATTGAAAATACCTTATAATATAACGTAATATGCAGTGTATCATTGAAAATACCTTATAATATAACGTAATATGCAGTGTATCATTGAAAATACCTTAGAATATATGGTAATTCTAGTCTATCAATGAAAATACCTTATAATATAACGTAATATGCAGTGTATCAGTGAAAATACCTTATAATATATCGTAATTTGTAGTGTATCATTGAAAATACCTTATAATATATAGTAGTTTATCATTGAAAATACCTTATAATATAACGTAATATGCAGTGTATCATTGAAAATACCTTATAATATAACATAATATGCAGTGTATCATTGAAAATACCTTATAATATAACGTAATATGCAGTGTATCATTGAAAATACCTTATAATAAAACGTAATATGCAGTGTATCATTGAAGATACCTTATAATATATGGTAATTTGTAGTGTATCAATGAAAATACCTTATAATATAACGTAATATTCTGTGTATCATTGAAAATACCTTATAATATAACGTAATATGCAGTGTATCATTGAAAATACCTTAGAATATATGGTAATTTGTAGTGTATCATTGAAACTACCTTGTAATATATAGTAGTTTATCACTGAAAATACATTATAATATAATGTAATATGCAATGTATCATTGAAAATACCTTATAATAAAACGTAATATGCAGTGTATCATTGAAAATACCTTATAATATAACTTAATATGCAGTCTATCAATGAAAATACCTTATAATATAACGTAATATGCAGTGTATCAGTGAAAATACCTTATAATATATCGTAATTTGTAGTGTATCATTGAAAATACCTTATAATATATAGTAGTTTATCATTGAAAATACCTTATAATATAACGTAATATGCTGTGTATCATTGAAAATACCTTATAATATATCGTAATTTGTAGTGTATCAATGAAAACACCTTATAATATAAAGTAATATGCAGTGTATCATTGAAAATACCTTATAATATATCGTAATTTGTAGTGTATCAATGAAAATACCTTATAATATAACGTAATATGCAGTGTATCATTGAAAATACCTTATAATATAACATAATATGAAGTGTATCATTGAAAATACATTATAATATAACGTAATATGCAGTGTATCTTTGAAAATACCTTATAATATAACGTAATATGCAGTGTATCATTGAAAATACCTTAGAATATATGGTAATTTGTAGTATATCATTGAAACTACCTTGTAATATATAGTAGTTTATCATTGAAAATACCTTATAATATAACGTAATATGCAATGTATCATTGAAAATACCTTATAATATAACGTAATATGCAGTGTATCATTGGAAATACCTTATAATATATCGTAATTTTTTAGTGTATCATTGAAAATACCTTATAATATATGGTAATTTGTAGTGTATCATTGAAAATACCTTATAATATAACGTAATATGCAGTGTATCATTGAAAATACCTTAAAATATATGGTAATTCTAGTCTATCAATGAAAATACCTTATAATATAACGTAATATGCAGTGTATCATTGAAAATACCTTATAATATAACGTAATATGCAGTGTATCATTGGAAATACCTTATAATATATCGTAATTTTTTAGTGTATCATTGAAAATACCTTATAATATATGGTAATTTGTAGTGTATCAATGACAATACCTTATAATATAACGTAATATGCAGTGTATAATTGAAAATACCTTATAATATAACGTAATATGCAGTGTATCATTGAAAATACCTTATAATAAAACGTAATATGCAGTGTATCATTGAAGATACCTTATAATATATGGTAATTTGTAGTGTATCAATGAAAATACCTTATAATATAACTTAATGTGCAGTGTATCAGTGAAAATACCTTATAATATATCGTAATTTGTAGTGTATCATTGAAAATACCTTATAATATATAGTAGTTTATCATTGAAAATACCTTATAATATATAGTAGTTTATCATTGAAAATACCTTATAATATAACGTAATATGCAGTGTATCATTGAAAATACCTTATAATATAACATAATATGCAGTGTATCATTGAAAATACCTTATAATATATTGTAATTTTTTAGTGTATCATTGAAAATACCTTATAATATATGGTAATTTGTAGTGTATCAATGACAATACCTTATAATATAACGTAATATGCAGTGTATAATTGAAAATACCTTATAATATATCGTAATTTGTAGTGTATCATTGAAAATACCTTATAATATATAGTAGTTTATCATTGAAAATACCTTATAATATAACGTAATATGCAGTGTATCATTGAAAATACCTTATAATATAACATAATATGCAGTGTATCATTGAAAATACCTTATAATATAACGTAATATGCAGTGTATCATTGGAAATACCTTATAATATATCGTAATTTTTTAGTGTATCATTGAAAATACCTTATAATATATGGTAATTTGTAGTGTATCAATGACAACACCTTATAATATAACGTAATATGCAGTGTATAATTGAAAATACCTTATAATATAACGTAATATGCAGTGTATCATTGAAAATACCTTATAATATAACGTAATATGCAGTGTATCATTGAAAATACCTTATAATATAACGTAATATGCAGTGTATCATTGAAAATACCTTATAATAAAACGTAATATGCAGTGTATCATTGAAGATACCTTATAATATATGGTAATTTGTAGTGTATCAATGAAAATACCTTATAATATAACGTAATATTCTGTGTATCATTGAAAATACCTTATAATAAAACGTAATATGCAATGTATCATTGAAAATACCTTATAATAAAACGTAATATGCAGTGTATCATTGAAAACACCTTATAATATATCGTAATTTGTAGTGTATCATTGAAAATACCTTATAATATATGGTAATTTGTAGTGCATCAATGAAAATACCTTATAATATAACGTAATATGCAGTGTATCATTGAAAATACCTTATAATATAACGTAATATGCAGTGTATCATTGAAAATACCTTAGAATATATGGTAATTTGTAGTGTATCATTGAAACTACCTTGTAATATATAGTAGTTTATCACTGAAAATACATTATAATATAATGTAATATGCAATGTATCATTGAAAATACCTTATAATAAAACGTAATATGCAGTGTATCATTGAAAATACCTTATAATATAACTTAATATGCAGTCTATCAATGAAAATACCTTATAATATAACGTAATATGCAGTGTATCAGTGAAAATACCTTATAATATATCGTAATTTGTAGTGTATCATTGAAAATACCTTATAATATATAGTAGTTTATCATTGAAAATACCTTATAATATAACGTAATATGCTGTGTATCATTGAAAATACCTTATAATATATCGTAATTTGTAGTGTATCAATGAAAACACCTTATAATATAAAGTAATATGCAGTGTATCATTGAAAATACCTTATAATATATCGTAATTTGTAGTGTATCAATGAAAATACCTTATAATATAACGTAATATGCAGTGTATCATTGAAAATACCTTATAATATAACATAATATGCAGTGTATCATTGAAAATACATTATAATATAACGTAATATGCAGTGTATCTTTGAAAATACCTTATAATATAACGTAATATGCAGTGTATCATTGAAAATACCTTAGAATATATGGTAATTTGTAGTATATCATTGAAACTACCTTGTAATATATAGTAGTTTATCATTGAAAATACCTTATAATATAACGTAATATGCAATGTATCATTGAAAATACCTTATAATATAACGTAATATGCAGTGTATCATTGGAAATACCTTATAATATATCGTAATTTTTTAGTGTATCATTGAAAATACCTTATAATATATGGTAATTTGTAGTGTATCATTGAAAATACCTTATAATATAACGTAATATGCAGTGTATCATTGAAAATACCTTAAAATATATGGTAATTCTAGTCTATCAATGAAAATACCTTATAATATAACGTAATATGCAGTGTATCATTGAAAATACCTTATAATATAACGTAATATGCAGTGTATCATTGGAAATACCTTATAATATATCGTAATTTTTTAGTGTATCATTGAAAATACCTTATAATATATGGTAATTTGTAGTGTATCAATGACAATACCTTATAATATAACGTAATATGCAGTGTATAATTGAAAATACCTTATAATATAACGTAATATGCAGTGTATCATTGAAAATACCTTATAATAAAACGTAATATGCAGTGTATCATTGAAGATACCTTATAATATATGGTAATTTGTAGTGTATCAATGAAAATACCTTATAATATAACGTAATGTGCAGTGTATCAGTGAAAATACCTTATAATATATCGTAATTTGTAGTGTATCATTGAAAATACCTTATAATATATAGTAGTTTATCATTGAAAATACCTTATAATATAACGTAATATGCAGTGTATCATTGAAAATACCTTATAATATAACGTAATATGCAGTGTATCATTGAAAATACCTTATAATATATCGTAATTTTTTAGTGTATCATTGAAAATACCTTATAATATATGGTAATTTGTAGTGTATCAATGACAATACCTTATAATATAACGTAATATGCAGTGTATAATTGAAAATACCTTATAATATATCGTAATTTGTAGTGTATCATTGAAAATACCTTATAATATATAGTAGTTTATCATTGAAAATACCTTATAATATAACGTAATATGCAGTGTATCATTGAAAATACCTTATAATATAACATAATATGCAGTGTATCATTGAAAATACCTTATAATATAACGTAATATGCAGTGTATCATTGGAAATACCTTATAATATATCGTAATTTTTTAGTGTATCATTGAAAATACCTTATAATATATGGTAATTTGTAGTGTATCAATGACAACACCTTATAATATAACGTAATATGCAGTGTATAATTGAAAATACCTTATAATATAACGTAATATGCAGTGTATCATTGAAAATACCTTATAATATAACGTAATATGCAGTGTATCATTGAAAATACCTTATAATATAACGTAATATGCAGTGTATCATTGAAAATACCTTATAATAAAACGTAATATGCAGTGTATCATTGAAGATACCTTATAATATATGGTAATTTGTAGTGTATCAATGAAAATACCTTATAATATAACGTAATATTCTGTGTATCATTGAAAATACCTTATAATAAAACGTAATATGCAATGTATCATTGAAAATACCTTATAATAAAACGTAATATGCAGTGTATCATTGAAAACACCTTATAATATATCGTAATTTGTAGTGTATCATTGAAAATACCTTATAATATATGGTAATTTGTAGTGCATCAATGAAAATACCTTATAATATAACGTAATATGCAGTGTATCATTGAAAATACCTTATAATATATAGTAGTTTATCATTGAAAATACCTTATAATATAACGTAATATGCAGTGTATCATTGAAAATACCTTATAATATAACATAATATGCAGTGTATCATTGAAAATACCTTATAATATATCGTAATTTTTTAGTGTATCATTGAAAATACCTTATAATATATGGTAATTTGTAGTGTATCAATGACAATACCTTATAATATAACGTAATATGCAGTGTATAATTGAAAATACCTTATAATATAACGTAATATGCAGTGTATCATTGAAAATACCTTATAATATATAGTAGTTTATCATTGAAAATACCTTATAATATAACGTAATATGCAGTGTATCATTGAAAATACCTTATAATATATCGTAATTTTTTAGTGTATCATTGAAAATACCTTATAATATATGGTAATTTGTAGTGTATCAATGAAAATACCTTATAATATAACGTAATATGCAGTGTATAATTGAAAATACCTTATAATATAACATAATATGCAGTGTATCATTGAAAATACCTTATAATATAACGTAATATGCAGTGTATCATTGGAAATACCTTATAATATATCGTAATTTTTTTAGTGTATCATTGAAAATACCTTATAATATATGGTAATTTGTAGTGTATCAATGACAATACCTTATAATATAACGTAATATGCAGTGTATAATTGAAAATACCTTATAATATAACGTAATATGCAGTGTATCATTGAAAATACCTTATAATATAACGTAATATGCAGTGTATCATTGAAAATACCTTATAATATAACGTAATATGCAGTGTATCATTGAAAATACCTTATAATAAAACGTAATATGCAGTGTATCATTGAAGATACCTTATAATATATGGTAATTTGTAGTGTATCAATGAAAATACCTTATAATATAACGTAATATTCTGTGTATCATTGAAAATACCTTATAATAAAACGTAATATGCAATGTATCATTGAAAATACCTTATAATATAACATAATATGCAGTGTATCATTGAAAATACCTTATAATATATCGTAATTTTTTAGTGTATCATTGAAAATACCTTATAATATATGGTAATTTGTAGTGTATCAATGACAATACCTTATAATATAACGTAATATGCAGTGTATAATTGAAAATACCTTATAATATATCGTAATTTGTAGTGTATCATTGAAAATACCTTATAATATATAGTAGTTTATCATTGAAAATACCTTATAATATAACGTAATATGCAGTGTATCATTGAAAATACCTTATAATATATCGTAATTTTTTAGTGTATCATTGAAAATACCTTATAATATATGGTAATTTGTAGTGTATCAATGACAATACCTTATAATATAACGTAATATGCAGTGTATAATTGAAAATACCTTATAATATAACATAATATGCAGTGTATCATTGAAAATACCTTATAATATAACGTAATATGCAGTGTATCATTGGAAATACCTTATAATATATCGTAATTTTTTAGTGTATCATTGAAAATACCTTATAATATATGGTAATTTGTAGTGTATCAATGACAATACCTTATAATATAACGTAATATGCAGTGTATAATTGAAAATACCTTATAATATAACGTAATATGCAGTGTATCATTGAAAATACCTTATAATATAACGTAATATGCAGTGTATAATTGAAAATACCTTATAATATAACGTAATATGCAGTGTATCATTGAAAATACCTTATAATAAAACGTAATATGCAGTGTATCATTGAAGATACCTTATAATATATGGTAATTTGTAGTGTATCAATGAAAATACCTTATAATATAACGTAATATTCTGTGTATCATTGAAAATACCTTATAATAAAACGTAATATGCAATGTATCATTGAAAATACCTTATAATAAAACGTAATATGCAGTGTTTCATTGAAAACACCTTATAATATATCGTAATTTGTAGTGTATCATTGAAAATACCTTATAATATATGGTAATTTGTAGTGCATCAATGAAAATACCTTATAATAAAGCGTAATATGCAGTGTATCATTGAAAATACCTTATAATATAACATAATATGCAATGTATCATTGAAAATACCTTATAATAAAACGTAATATGCAGTGTATCATTGAAAATACCTTATAATAAAACGTAATATGCAGTGTATCATTGAAGATACCTTATAATATATGGTAATTTGTAGTGTATCAATGAAAATACCTTATAATATAACGTAATATTCTGTGTATCATTGAAAATACCTTATAATAAAACGTAATATGCAATGTATCATTGCATATACCTTATAATAAAACGTAATATGCAGTGTATCATTGAAAATACCTTATAATATATCGTAATTTGTAGTGTATCATTGAAAATACCTTATAATATATGGTAATTTGTAGTGCATCAATGAAAATACCTTATAATATAACGTAATATGCAGTGTATCATTGAAAATACCTTATAATATAACGTAATATGCAGTGTATCATTAAAAATACCTTATAATATAACGTAATATGCAGTGTATCATTGAAAACACCTTATAATATAACGTAATATACAGTGTATCATTGAAAATACCTTAGAATATATGGTAATTCTAGTCTATCAATGAAAATACCTTATAATATAACGTAATATGCAGTGTATCAGTGAAAATACCTTATAATATATAGTAGTGTATCATTGAAAATACCTTATAATATATAGTAGTTTATCATTGAAAATACCTTATAATATAACGTAATATGCTGTGTATCATTGAAAATACCTTAGAATATATGGTAATTTGTAGTGTATCATTGAAACTACCTTGTAATATATAGTAGTTTATCACTGAAAATACCTTATAATATAACGTAATATGCAATGTATCATAGAAAATACCTTATAATAAAACGTAATATGCAGTGTATCATTGAAAATACCTTATAATAAAACGTAATATGCAGTGTATCATTGAAGATACCTTATAATATATGGTAATTTGTAGTGTATCAATGAAAATACCTTATAATATAACGTAATATTCTGTGTATCATTGAAAATACCTTATAATAAAACGTAATATGCAATGTATCATTGAAAATACCTTATAATAAAACGTAATATGCAGTGTATCATTGAAAATACCTTATAATATATCGTAATTTGTAGTGTATCATTGAAAATACCTTATAATATATGGTAATTTGTAGTGCATCAATGAAAATACCTTATAATAAAACGTAATATGCAGTGTATCATTGAAAATACCTTATAATAAAACGTAATATGCAGTGTATCATTGAAGATACCTTATAATATATGGTAATTTGTAGTGTATCAATGAAAATACCTTATAATATAACGTAATATTCTGTGTATCATTGAAAATACCTTATAATAAAACGTAATATGCAATGTATCATTGCATATACCTTATAATAAAACGTAATATGCAGTGTATCATTGAAAATACCTTATAATATATGGTAATTTGTAGTGTATCAATGAAAATTCCTTATAATATATAGTAGTTTATCATTGAAAATACCTTATAATATAACGTAATATGCTGTGTATCATTGAAAATACCTTATAATATATCGTAATTTGTAGTGTATCAATGAAAATACCTTATAATATAAAGTAATATGCAGTGTATCATTGAAAATACCTTATAATATATCGTAATTTGTAGTGTATCATTGAAAATACCTTATAATATAACGTAATATGCAGTGTATCAGTGAAAATACCTTATAATATATAGTAGTGTATCATTGAAAATACCTTATAATATATAGTAGTTTATCATTGAAAATACCTTATAATATAACGTAATATGCTGTGTATCATTGAAAATACCTTAGAATATATGGTAATTTGTAGTGTATCATTGAAACTACCTTGTAATATATAGTAGTTTATCACTGAAAATACCTTATAATATAACGTAATATGCAATGTATCATTGAAAATACCTTATAATAAAACGTAATATGCAGTGTATCATTGAAAATACCTTATAATATATCGTAATTTGTAGTGCATCAATGAAAATACCTTATAATATAACGTAATATGCAGTGTATCATTGAAAATACCTTATAATATAACGTAATATGCAGTGTATCATTGAAAATACCTTATAATATAACGTAATATGCAGTGTATCATTGAAAATACCTTATAATATAACGTAATATGCAGTGTATCATTGAAAATACCTTATAATATAACGTATTATGCAGTGTATCATTGAAAATACCTTAGAATATATGGTAATTCTAGTCTATCAATGAAAATACCTTATAATATAACGTAATATGCTGTGTATCATTGAAAATACCTTATAATATATGGTAATTTGTAGTGTATCAATGAAAATACCTTATAATATAACGTAATATGCAGTGTATCATTGAAAATACCTTATAATAAAACGTAATATGCAGTGTATCATTGAAAATACCTTATAATATAACGTAATATGCAGTGTATCATTGAAAATACCTTATAATATAACGTAATATGCAGTGTATCATTGAAAATACCTTATAATATATGGTAATTTGTAGTGTATCAATGAAAATTCCTTATAATATATAGTAGTTTATCATTGAAAATACCTTATAATATAACGTAATATGCTGTGTATAATTGAAAATACCTTATAATATATCGTAATTTGTAGTGTATCATTGAAAATACCTTATAATATAACGTAATATGCAGTGTATCAGTGAAAATACCTTATAATATATAGTAGTGTATCATTGAAAATACCTTATAATATATAGTAGTTTATCATTGAAAATACCTTATAATATAACGTAATATGCTGTGTATCATTGAAAATACCTTAGAATATATGGTAATTTGTAGTGTATCATTGAAACTACCTTGTAATATATAGTAGTTTATCACTGAAAATACCTTATAATATAACGTAATATGCAATGTATCATTGAAAATACCTTATAATAAAACGTAATATGCAGTGTATCATTGAAAATACCTTATAATATATCGTAATTTGTAGTGCATCAATGAAAATACCTTATAATATAACGTAATATGCAGTGTATCATTGAAAATACCTTATAATATAACGTATTATGCAGTGTATCATTGAAAATACCTTAGAATATATGGTAATTCTAGTCTATCAATGAAAATACCTTATAATATAACGTAATATGCTGTGTATCATTGAAAATACCTTATAATATATGGTAATTTGTAGTGTATCAATGAAAATACCTTATAATATAACGTAATATGCAGTGTATCATTGAAAATACCTTATAATAAAACGTAATATGCAGTGTATCATTGAAAATACCTTATAATATATGGTAATTTGTAGTGTATCAATGAAAATTCCTTATAATATATAGTAGTTTATCATTGAAAATACCTTATAATATAACGTAATATGCTGTGTATCATTGAAAATACCTTATAATATATCGTAATTTGTAGTGTATCAATGAAAATACCTTATAATATAAAGTAATATGCAGTGTATCATTGAAAATACCTTATAATATATCGTAATTTGTAGTGTATCATTGAAAATACCTTATAATATATGGTAATATGCAGTGTATCATTGGAAATACCTTATAATATATCGTAATTTGTAGTGTATCATTGAAAATACCTTATAATATATGGTAATTTGTAGTGTATCAATGAAAATACCTTATACTATAACGTAATATGCAGTGTATCATTGAAAATACCTTATAATATAACGTAATATGCAGTGTATCATTGAAAATACCTTATAATATATGGTAATTTGTAGTGTATCAATGAAAATTCCTTATAATATATAGTAGTTTATCATTGAAAATACCTTATAATATAACGTAATATGCTGTGTATCATTGAAAATACCTTATAATATATCGTAATTTGTAGTGTATCAATGAAAATACCTTATATTATAAAGTAATATGCAGTGTATCATTGAAAATACCTTATAATATATCGTAATTTGTAGTGTATCATTGAAAATACCTTATAATATATGGTAATATGCAGTGTATCATTGGAAATACCTTATAATATATCGTAATTTGTAGTGTATCATTGAAAATACCTTATAATATATGGTAATTTGTAGTGTATCAATGAAAATACCTTATACTATAACGTAATATGCAGTGTATCATTGAAAATACCTTATAATATAACGTAATATGCAGTGTATCATTAAAAATACCTTATAATATAACGTAATATGCAGTGTATCATTGAAAATACCTTATAATATAACGTAATATACAGTGTATCATTGAAAATACCTTAGAATATATGGTAATTCTAGTCTATCAATGAAAATACCTTATAATATAACGTAATATGCAGTGTATCAGTGAAAATACCTTATAATATATAGTAGTGTATCATTGAAAATACCTTATAATATATAGTAGTTTATCATTGAAAATACCTTATAATATAACGTAATATGCTGTGTATCATTGAAAATACCTTAGAATATATGGTAATTTGTAGTGTATCATTGAAACTACCTTGTAATATATAGTAGTTTATCACTGAAAATACCTTATAATATAACGTAATATGCAATGTATCATTGAAAATACCTTATAATAAAACGTAATATGCAGTGTATCATTGAAAATACCTTATAATAAAACGTAATATGCAGTGTATCATTGAAGATACCTTATAATATATGGTAATTTGTAGTGTATCAATGAAAATACCTTATAATATAACGTAATATTCTGTGTATCATTGAAAATACCTTATAATAAAACGTAATATGCAATGTATCATTGAAAATACCTTATAATAAAACGTAATATGCAGTGTATCATTGAAAATACCTTATAATATATCGTAATTTGTAGTGTATCATTGAAAATACCTTATAATATATGGTAATTTGTAGTGCATCAATGAAAATACCTTATAATATAACGTAATATGCAGTGTATCATTGAAAATACCTTATAATATAACGTAATATGCAGTGTATCATTGAAAATACCTTATAATATAACGTAATATGCAGTGTATCATTGAAAATACCTTATAATATAACGTAATATGCAGTGTATCATTAAAAATACCTTATAATATAACGTAATATGCAGTGTATCATTGAAAATACCTTATAATATAACGTAATATACAGTGTATCATTGAAAATACCTTAGAATATATGGTAATTCTTGTCTATCAATGAAAATACCTTATAATATAACGTAATATGCAGTGAATCAATGAAAATACCTTATAATATATAGTAGTGTATCATTGAAAATACCTTATAATATATAGTAGTTTATCATTGAAAATACCTTATAATATAACGTAACATGCTGTGTATCATTGAAAATACCTTAGAATATATGGGTAATTTGTAGTGTATCATTGAAACTACCTTGTAATATATAGTAGTTTATCACTGAAAATACCTTATAATATACGTAATATGCAATGTATCATTGAAAATACCTTATAATAAAACGTAATATGCAGTGTATCATTGAAAATACCTTATAATAAAACGTAATATGCAGTGTATCATTGAAGATAACCTTATAATATATGGTAATTTGTAGTGTATCAATGAAAATACCTTATAATATAACGTAATATTCTGTGTATCATTGAAAATACCTTATAATAAAACGTAATATGCAATGTATCATTGAAAATACCTTATAATAAAACGTAATATGCAGTGTATCATTGAAAATACCTTATAATATATCGTAATTTGTAGTGTATCATTGAAAATACCTTATAATATATGGTAATTTGTAGTGCATCAATGAAAATACCTAATAATATAACGTAATATGCAGTGTATCATTGAAAATACCTTATAATATAAAGTAATATGCAGTGTATCATTGAAAATACCTTATAATATATCGTAATTTGTAGTGTATCATTGAAAATACCTTATAATTTATGGTAATATGCAGTGTATCATTGGAAATACCTTATAATATATGGTAATATGCAGTGTATCATTGGAAATACCTTATAATATATCGTAATTTGTAGTGTATCATTGAAAATACCTTATAATATATGGTAATTTGTAGTGTATCAATGAAAATACCTCTTAATATAACGTAATATGCAGTGTATCATTGAAAATACCTTATAATATAACGTAATATGCAGTGTATCATTGAAAATACCTTATAATATAACGTAATATGCAGTGTATCATTGAAAATACCTTATAATATAACGTAATATGCAGTGTATCATTGAAAATACCTTATAATATATAGTAGTGTATCATTGAAAATACCTTATAATATATAGTAGTTTATCATTGAAAATACCTTATAATATAACGTAATATGCAGTGTATCATTGAAAATACCTTATAATATAACGTAATATGCAGTGTATCATTGAAAATACCTTATAATATAACGTAATATGCAGTGTATCATTGAAAATACCTTATAATATAACGTAATATGCAGTGTATCATTGAAAATACCTTATAATATAACGTATTATGCAGTGTATCATTGAAAATACCTTAGAATATATGGTAATTCTAGTCTATCAATGAAAATACCTTATAATATAACGTAATATGCAGTGTATCATTGAAAATACCTTATAATATATGGTAATTTGTAGTGTATCAATGAAAATACCTTATAATATAACGTAATATGCAGTGTATCATTGAAAATACCTTATAATAAAACGTAATATGCAGTGTATCATTGAAAATACCTTATAATATATGGTAATTTGTAGTGTATCAATGAAAATTCCTTATAATATATAGTAGTTTATCATTGAAAATACCTTATAATATTACGTTATATGCTGTGTATCATTGAAAATACCTTATAATATATCGTAATTTGTAGTGTATCAATGAAAATACCTTATAATATAACGTAATATGCAGTGTATCATTGAAAATACCTTATAATATATCGTAATTTGTAGTGTATCATTGAAAATACCTTATAATATATGGTAATTTGTAGTGTATCATTGAAAATACCTTATAATATATAGTAGTGTATCATTGAAAATACCTTATAATATATAGTAGTTTATCATTGAAAATACCTTATAATATAACGTAATATGCAGTGTATCATTGAAAATACCTTATAATATAACGTAATATGCAGTGTATCATTGAAAATACCTTATAATATAACGTAATATGCAGTGTATCATTGAAAATACCTTATAATATAACGTAATATGCAGTGTATCATTGAAAATACCTTATAATATAACGTATTATGCAGTGTATCATTGAAAATACCTTAGAATATATGGTAATTCTAGTCTATCAATGAAAATACCTTATAATATAACGTAATATGCAGTGTATCATTGAAAATACCTTATAATATATGGTAATTTGTAGTGTATCAATGAAAATACCTTATAATATAACGTAATATGCAGTGTATCATTGAAAATACCTTATAATAAAACGTAATATGCAGTGTATCATTGAAAATACCTTATAATATATGGTAATTTGTAGTGTATCAATGAAAATTCCTTATAATATATAGTAGTTTATCATTGAAAATACCTTATAATATACGTAATATGCTGTGTATCATTGAAAATACCTTATAATATATCGTAATTTGTAGTGTATCATTGAAAATACCTTATAATATAAAGTAATATGCAGTGTATCATCGAAAATACCTTATAATATATCGTAATTTGTAGTGTATCATTGAAAATACCTTATAATATATGGTAATTTGTAGTGTATCAATGAAAATACCTTATAATATAACGTAATATGCAGTGTATCATCGAAAATACCTTATAATATAACGTAATATGCAGTGTATCATTGAAAATACCTTATAATATATGGTAATTTGTAGTGTATCAATGAAAATTCCTTATAATATATAGTAGTTTATCATTGAAAATACCTTATAATATAACGTAATATGCTGTGTATCATTGAAAATACCTTATAATATATGGTAATATGCAGTGTATCATTGGAAATACCTTATAATATATCGTAATTTGTAAGTGTATCATTGAAAATACCTTATAATATATGGTAATTTGTAGTGTATCAATGAAAATACCTTATACTATAACGTAATATGCAGTGTATCATTGAAAATACCTTATAATATAACGTAATATGCTGTGTATCATTAAAAATACCTTATAATATAACGTAATATGCAGTGTATCATTGAAAACACCTTATAATATAACGTAATATACAGTGTATCATTGAAAATACCTTAGAATATATGGTAATTCTAGTCTATCAATGAAAATACCTTATAATATAACGTAATATGCAGTGTATCAGTGAAAATACCTTATAATATATAGTAGTGTATCATTGAAAATACCTTATAATATATAGTAGTTTATCATTGAAAATACCTTATAATATAACGTAATATGCTGTGTATCATTGAAAATACCTTAGAATATATGGTAATTTGTAGTGTATCATTGAAACTACCTTGTAATATATAGTAGTTTATCACTGAAAATACCTTATAATATAACGTAATATGCAATGTATCATTGAAAATACCTTATAATAAAACGTAATATGCAGTGTATCATTGAAAATACCTTATAATAAAACGTAATATGCAGTGTATCATTGAAGATACCTTATAATATATGGTAATTTGTAGTGTATCAATGAAAATACCTTATAATATAACGTAATATTCTGTGTATCATTGAAAATACCTTATAATAAAACGTAATATGCAATGTATCATTGAAAATACCTTATAATAAAACGTAATATGCAGTGTATCATTGAAAATACCTTATAATATATCGTAATTTGTAGTGTATCATTGAAAATACCTTATAATATATGGTAATTTGTAGTGCATCAATGAAAATACCTTATAATATAACGTAATATGCAGTGTATCATTGAAAATACCTTATAATATAACGTAATATGCAGTGTATCATTGAAAATACCTTATAATATAACGTAATATGCAGTGTATCATTGAAAATACCTTATAATATAACGTAATATGCAGTGTATCATTAAAAATACCTTATAATATAACGCAATATGCAGTGTATCATTGAAAACACCTTATAATATAACGTAATATACAGTGTATCATTGAAAATACCTTAGAATATATGGTAATTCTTGTCTATCAATGAAAATACCTTATAATATAACGTAATATGCAGTGAATCAGTGAAAATACCTTATAATATATAGTAGTGTATCATTGAAAATACCTTATAATATATAGTAGTTTATCATTGAAAATACCTTATAATATAACGTAACATGCTGTGTATCATTGAAAATACCTTAGAATATATGGTAATTTGTAGTGTATCATTGAAACTACCTTGTAATATATAGTAGTTTATCACTGAAAATACCTTATAATATAACGTAATATGCAATGTATCATTGAAAATACCTTATAATAAAACGTAATATGCAGTGTATCATTGAAAATACCTTATAATAAAACGTAATATGCAGTGTATCATTGAAGATAACCTTATAATATATGGTAATTTGTAGTGTATCAATGAAAATACCTTATAATATAACGTAATATTCTGTGTATCATTGAAAATACCTTATAATAAAACGTAATATGCAATGTATCATTGAAAATACCTTATAATAAAACGTAATATGCAGTGTATCATTGAAAATACCTTATAATATATCGTAATTTGTAGTGTATCATTGAAAATACCTTATAATATATGGTAATTTGTAGTGCATCAATGAAAATACCTAATAATATAACGTAATATGCAGTGTATCATTGAAAATACCTTATAATATAAAGTAATATGCAGTGTATCATTGAAAATACCTTATAATATATCGTAATTTGTAGTGTATCATTGAAAATACCTTATAATTTATGGTAATATGCAGTGTATCATTGGAAATACCTTATAATATATGGTAATATGCAGTGTATCATTGGAAATACCTTATAATATATCGTAATTTGTAGTGTATCATTGAAAATACCTTATAATATATGGTAATTTGTAGTGTATCAATGAAAATACCTCATACTATAACGTAATATGCAGTGTATCATTGAAAATACCTTATAATATAACGTAATATGCAGTGTATCATTAAAAATACCTTATAATATAACGTAATATGCAGTGTATCATTGAAAATACCTTATAATATAACGTAATATACAGTGTATCATTGAAAATACCTTATAATATATAGTAGTGTATCATTGAAAATACCTTATAATATATAGTAGTTTATCATTGAAAATACCTTATAATATAACGTAATATGCAGTGTATCATTGAAAATACCTTATAATATAACGTAATATGCAGTGTATCATTGAAAATACCTTATAATATAACGTAATATGCAGTGTATCATTGAAAATACCTTATAATATAACGTAATATGCAGTGTATCATTGAAAATACCTTATAATATAACGTATTATGCAGTGTATCATTGAAAATACCTTAGAATATATGGTAATTCTAGTCTATCAATGAAAATACCTTATAATATAACGTAATATGCAGTGTATCATTGAAAATACCTTATAATATATGGTAATTTGTAGTGTATCAATGAAAATACCTTATAATATAACGTAATATGCAGTGTATCATTGAAAATACCTTATAATAAAACGTAATATGCAGTGTATCATTGAAAATACCTTATAATATATGGTAATTTGTAGTGTATCAATGAAAATTCCTTATAATATATAGTAGTTTATCATTGAAAATACCTTATAATATTACGTAATATGCTGTGTATCATTGAAAATACCTTATAATATATCGTAATTTGTAGTGTATCAATGAAAATACCTTATAATATAAAGTAATATGCAGTGTATCATTGAAAATACCTTATAATATATCGTAATTTGTAGTGTATCATTGAAAATGCCTTATAATATATGGTAATATGTAGTGTATCATTGAAAATACCTTATAATATATAGTAGTGTATCATTGAAAATACCTTATAATATATAGTAGTTTATCATTGAAAATACCTTATAATATAACGTAATATGCAGTGTATCATTGAAAATACCTTATAATATAACGTAATATGTAGTGTATCATTGTAAATACCTTATAATATAACGTAATATGCAGTGTATCATTGAAAATACCTTATAATATAACGTAATATGCAGTGTATCATTGAAAATACCTTATAATATAACGTATTATGCAGTGTATCATTGAAAATACATTAGAATATATGGTAATTCTAGTCTATCAATGAAAATACCTTATAATATAACGTAATATGCAGTGTATCATTGAAAATACCTTATAATATATGGTAATTTGTAGTGTATCAATGAAAATACCTTATAATATAACGTAATATGCAGTGTATCATTGAAAATACCTTATAATAAAACGTAATATGCAGTGTATCATTGAAAATACCTTATAATATATCGTAATTTGTAGTGTATCAATGAAAATTCCTTATAATATATAGTAGTTTATCATTGAAAATACCTTATAATATTACGTAATATGCTGTGTATCATTGAAAATACCTTATAATATATCGTAATTTGTAGTGTATCAATGAAAATACCTTATAATATAAAGTAATATGCAGTGTATCATTGAAAATACCTTATAATATATCGTAATTTGTAGTGTATCATTGAAAATACCTTATAATATATGGTAATTTGTAGTGTATCAATGAAAATACCTTATAATATAACGTAATATGCAGTGTATCATCGAAAATACCTTATAATATAACGTAATATGCAGTGTATCATTGAAAATACCTTATAATATATGGTAATTTGTAGTGTATCAATGAAAATTCCTTATAATATATAGTAGTTTATCATTGAAAATACCTTATAATATAACGTAATATGCTGTGTATCATTGAAAATACCTTATAATATATGGTAATATGCAGTGTATCATTGGAAATACCTTATAATATATCGTAATTTGTAGTGTATCATTGAAAATACCTTATAATATATGGTAATTTGTAGTGTATCAATGAAAATACCTTATACTATAACGTAATATGCAGTGTATCATTGAAAATACCTTATAATATAACGTAATATGCAGTGTATCATTAAAAATACCTTATAATATAACGTAATATGCAGTGTATCATTGAAAACACCTTATAATATAACGTAATATACAGTGTATCATTGAAAATACCTTAGAATATATGGTAATTCTAGTCTATCAATGAAAATACCTTATAATATAACGTAATATGCAGTGTATCAGTGAAAATACCTTATAATATATAGTAGTGTATCATTGAAAATACCTTATAATATATAGTAGTTTATCATTGAAAATACCTTATAATATAACGTAATATGCTGTGTATCATTGAAAATACCTTAGAATATATGGTAATTTGTAGTGTATCATTGAAACTACCTTGTAATATATAGTAGTTTATCACTGAAAATACCTTATAATATAACGTAATATGCAATGTATCATTGAAAATACCTTATAATAAAACGTAATATGCAGTGTATCATTGAAAATACCTTATAATAAAACGTAATATGCAGTGTATCATTGAAGATACCTTATAATATATGGTAATTTGTAGTGTATCAATGAAAATACCTTATAATATAACGTAATATTCTGTGTATCATTGAAAATACCTTATAATAAAACGTAATATGCAATGTATCATTGAAAATACCTTATAATAAAACGTAATATGCAGTGTATCATTGAAAATACCTTATAATATATCGTAATTTGTAGTGTATCATTGAAAATACCTTATAATATATGGTAATTTGTAGTGCATCAATGAAAATACCTTATAATATAACGTAATATGCAGTGTATCATTGAAAATACCTTATAATATAACGTAATATGCAGTGTATCATTGAAAATACCTTATAATATAACGTAATATGCAGTGTATCATTGAAAATACCTTATAATATAACGTAATATGCAGTGTATCATTAAAAATACCTTATAATATAACGTAATATGCAGTGTATCATTGAAAACACCTTATAATATAACGTAATATACAGTGTATCATTGAAAATACCTTAGAATATATGGTAATTCTTGTCTATCAATGAAAATACCTTATAATATAACGTAATATGCAGTGAATCAGTGAAAATACCTTATAATATATAGTAGTGTATCATTGAAAATACCTTATAATATATAGTAGTTTATCATTGAAAATACCTTATAATATAACGTAACATGCTGTGTATCATTGAAAATACCTTAGAATATATGGTAATTTGTAGTGTATCATTGAAACTACCTTGTAATATATAGTAGTTTATCACTGAAAATACCTTATAATATAACGTAATATGCAATGTATCATTGAAAATACCTTATAATAAAACGTAATATGCAGTGTATCATTGAAAATACCTTATAATAAAACGTAATATGCAGTGTATCATTGAAGATAACCTTATAATATATGGTAATTTGTAGTGTATCAATGAAAATACCTTATAATATAACGTAATATTCTGTGTATCATTGAAAATACCTTATAATAAAACGTAATATGCAATGTATCATTGAAAATACCTTATAATAAAACGTAATATGCAGTGTATCATTGAAAATACCTTATAATATATCGTAATTTGTAGTGTATCATTGAAAATACCTTATAATATATGGTAATTTGTAGTGCATCAATGAAAATACCTAATAATATAACGTAATATGCAGTGTATCATTGAAAATACCTTATAATATAAAGTAATATGCAGTGTATCATTGAAAATACCTTATAATATATCGTAATTTGTAGTGTATCATTGAAAATACCTTATAATTTATGGTAATATGCAGTGTATCATTGGAAATACCTTATAATATATGGTAATATGCAGTGTATCATTGGAAATACCTTATAATATATCGTAATTTGTAGTGTATCATTGAAAATACCTTATAATATATGGTAATTTGTAGTGTATCAATGAAAATACCTCATACTGTAACGTAATATGCAGTGTATCATTGAAAATACCTTATAATATAACGTAATATGCAGTGTATCATTAAAAATACCTTATAATATAACGTAATATGCAGTGTATCATTGAAAATACCTTATAATATAACGTAATATATAGTTTATCATTGAAAATACCTTATAATATATAGTAGTGTATCATTGAAAATACCTTATAATATATAGTAGTTTATCATTGAAAATACCTTATAATATAACGTAATATGCAGTGTATCATTGAAAATACCTTATAATATAACGTAATATGCAGTGTATCATTGAAAATACCTTATAATATAACGTAATATGCAGTGTATCATTGAAAATACCTTATAATATAACGTAATATGCAGTGTATCATTGAAAATACCTTATAATATAACGTATTATGCAGTGTATCATTGAAAATACCTTAGAATATATGGTAATTCTAGTCTATCAATGAAAATACCTTATAATATAACGTAATATGCTGTGTATCATTGAAAATACCTTATAATATATGGTAATTTGTAGTGTATCAATGAAAATACCTTATAATATAACGTAATATGCAGTGTATCATTGAAAATACCTTATAATAAAACGTAATATGCAGTGTATCATTGAAAATACCTTATAATATATGGTAATTTGTAGTGTATCAATGAAAATTCCTTATAATATATAGTAGTTTATCATTGAAAATACCTTATAATATTACGTAATATGCTGTGTATCATTGAAAATACCTTATAATATATCGTAATTTGTAGTGTATCAATGAAAATACCTTATAATATAAAGTAATATGCAGTGTATCATTGAAAATACCTTATAATATATCGTAATTTGTAGTGTATCATTGAAAATACCTTATAATATATCGTAATTTGTAGTGTATCATTGAAAATACCTTATAATATATAGTAGTGTATCATTGAAAATACCTTATAATATATAGTAGTTTATCATTGAAAATACCTTATAATATAACGTAATATGCAGTGTATCATTGAAAATACCTTATAATATAACGTAATATGCAGTGTATCATTGAAAATACCTTATAATATAACGTAATATGCAGTGTATCATTGAAAATACCTTATAATATAACGTAATATGCAGTGTATCATTGAAAATACCTTATAATATAACGTATTATGCAGTGTATCATTGAAAATACATTAGAATATATGGTAATTCTAGTCTATCAATGAAAATACCTTATAATATAACGTAATATGCTGTGTATCATTGAAAATACCTTATAATATATGGTAATTTGTAGTGTATCAATGAAAATACCTTATAATATAACGTAATATGCAGTGTATCATTGAAAATACCTTATAATAAAACGTAATATGCTGTGTATCATTGAAAATACCTTATAATATATGGTAATTTGTAGTGTATCAATGAAAATACCTTATAATATAACGTAATATGCAGTGTATCATTGAAAATACCTTATAATAAAACGTAATATGCAGTGTATCATTGAAAATACCTTATAATATATGGTAATTTGTAGTGTATCAATGAAAATTCCTTATAATATATAGTAGTTTATCATTGAAAATACCTTATAATATTACGTAATATGCTGTGTATCATTGAAAATACCTTATAATATATCGTAATTTGTAGTGTATCAATGAAAATACCTTATAATATAAAGTAATATGCAGTGTATCATTGAAAATACCTTATAATATATCGTAATTTGTAGTGTATCATTGAAAATACCTTATAATATATGGTAATTTGTAGTGTATCATTGAAAATACCTTATAATATATAGTAGTGTATCATTGAAAATACCTTATAATATATAGTAGTTTATCATTGAAAATACCTTATAATATAACGTAATATGCAGTGTATCATTGAAAATACCTTATAATATAACGTAATATGCAGTGTATCATTGAAAATACCTTATAATATAACGTAATATGCAGTGTATCATTGAAAATACCTTATAATATAACGTAATATGCAGTGTATCATTGAAAATACCTTATAATATAACGTATTATGCAGTGTATCATTGAAAATACATTAGAATATATGGTAATTCTAGTCTATCAATGAAAATACCTTATAATATAACGTAATATGCAGTGTATCATTGAAAATACCTTATAATATATGGTAATTTGTAGTGTATCAATGAAAATACCTTATAATATAACGTAATATGCAGTGTATCATTGAAAATACCTTATAATAAAACGTAATATGCAGTGTATCATTGAAAATACCTTATAATATATGGTAATTTGTAGTGTATCAATGAAAATTCCTTATAATATATAGTAGTTTATCATTGAAAATACCTTATAATATTACGTAATATGCTGTGTATCATTGAAAATACCTTATAATATATCGTAATTTGTAGTGTATCAATGAAAATACCTTATAATATAAAGTAATATGCAGTGTATCATTGAAAATACCTTATAATATATCGTAATTTGTAGTGTATCATTGAAAATACCTTATAATATATGGTAATTTGTAGTGTATCAATGAAAATACCTTATACTATAACGTAATATGCAGTGTATCATCGAAAATACCTTATAATATAACGTAATATGCAGTGTATCATTGAAAATACCTTATAATATATGGTAATTTGTAGTGTATCAATGAAAATTCCTTATAATATATAGTAGTTTATCATTGAAAATACCTTATAATATAACGTAATATGCTGTGTATCATTGAAAATACCTTATAATATATCGTAATTTGTAGTGTATCAATGAAAATACCTTATATTATAAAGTAATATGCAGTGTATCATTGAAAATACCTTATAATATATCGTAATTTGTAGTGTATCATTGAAAATACCTTATAATATATGGTAATATGCAGTGTATCATTGGAAATACCTTATAATATATCGTAATTTGTAGTGTATCATTGAAAATACCTTATAATATATGGTAATTTGTAGTGTATCAATGAAAATACCTTATACTATAACGTAATATGCAGTGTATCATTGAAAATACCTTATAATATAACGTAATATGCAGTGTATCATTAAAAATACCTTATAATATAACGTAATATGCAGTGTATCATTGAAAACACCTTATAATATAACGTAATATACAGTGTATCAATGAAAATACCTAATAATATAACGTAATATTCTGTGTATCATTGAAAATACCTTATAATATATGGTAATTTGTAGTGTATCAATGAAAATACCTTATACTATAACGTAATATGCAGTGTATCATTGAAAATACCTTATAATATAACGTAATATGCAGTGTATCATTAAAAATACCTTATAATATAACGTAATATGCAGTGTATCATTGAAAACACCTTATAATATAACGTAATATACAGTGTATCATTGAAAATACCTTAGAATATATGGTAATTCTAGTCTATCAATGAAAATACCTTATAATATAACGTAATATGCAGTGTATCAGTGAAAATACCTTATAATATATAGTAGTGTATCATTGAAAATACCTTATAATATATAGTAGTTTATCATTGAAAATACCTTATAATATAACGTAATATGCTGTGTATCATTGAAAATACCTTAGAATATATGGTAATTTGTAGTATATCATTGAAACTACCTTGTAATATATAGTAGTTTATCACTGAAAATACCTTATAATATAACGTAATATGCAATGTATCATTGAAAATACCTTATAATAAAACGTAATATGCAGTGTATCATTGAAAATACCTTATAATAAAACGTAATATGCAGTGTATCATTGAAGATACCTTATAATATATGGTAATTTGTAGTGTATCAATGAAAATACCTTATAATATAACGTAATATTCTGTGTATCATTGAAAATACCTTATAATAAAACGTAATATGCAATGTATCATTGAAAATACCTTATAATAAAACGTAATATGCAGTGTATCATTGAAAATACCTTATAATATATCGTAATTTGTAGTGTATCATTGAAAATACCTTATAATATATGGTAATTTGTAGTGCATCAATGAAAATACCTTATAATATAACGTAATATGCAGTGTATCATTGAAAATACCTTATAATATAACGTAATATGCAGTGTATCATTGAAAACACCTTATAATATAACGTAATATACAGTGTATCATTGAAAATACCTTAGAATATATGGTAATTCTTGTCTATCAATGAAAATACCTTATAATATAACGTAATATGCAGTGTATCAGTGAAAATACCTTATAATATATAGTAGTGTATCATTGAAAATACCTTATAATATATAGTAGTTTATCATTGAAAATACCTTATAATATAACGTAATATGCTGTGTATCATTGAAAATACCTTAGAATATATGGTAATTTGTAGTGTATCATTGAAACTACCTTGTAATATATAGTAGTTTATCACTGAAAATACCTTATAATATAACGTAATATGCAATGTATCATTGAAAATACCTTATAATAAAACGTAATATGCAGTGTATCATTGAAAATACCTTATAATAAAACGTAATATGCAGTGTATCATTGAAGATAACCTTATAATATATGGTAATTTGTAGTGTATCAATGAAAATACCTTATAATATAACGTAATATTCTGTGTATCATTGAAAATACCTTATAATAAAACGTAATATGCAATGTATCATTGAAAATACCTTATAATAAAACGTAATATGCAGTGTATCATTGAAAATACCTTATAATAAAACGTAATATGCAGTGTATCATTGAAGATACCTTATAATATATGGTAATTTGTAGTGTATCAATGAAAATACCTTATAATATAACGTAATATTCTGTGTATCATTGAAAATACCTTATAATAAAACGTAATATGCAATGTATCATTGAAAATACCTTATAATAAAACGTAATATGCAGTGTATCATTGAAAATACCTTATAATATATCGTAATTTGTAGTGTATCATTGAAAATACCGTATAATATATGGTAATTTGTAGTGCATCAATGAAAATACCTTATAATATAACGTAATATGCAGTGTATCATTGAAAATACCTTATAATATAACGTAATATGCAGTGTATCATTGAAAATACCTTATAATATAACGTAATATGCAGTGTATCATTGAAAATACCTTATAATATAACGTAATATGCAGTGTATCATTAAAAATACCTTATAATATAACGTAATATGCAGTGTATCATTGAAAACACCTTATAATATAACGTAATATACAGTGTATCATTGAAAATACCTTAGAATATATGGTAATTCTAGTCTATCAATGAAAATACCTTATAATATAACGTAATATGCAGTGTATCAGTGAAAATACCTTATAATATATAGTAGTGTATCATTGAAAATACCTTATAATATATAGTAGTTTATCATTGAAAATACCTTATAATATAACGTAATATGCTGTGTATCATTGAAAATACCTTAGAATATATGGTAATTTGTAGTGTATCATTGAAACTACCTTGTAATATATAGTAGTTTATCACTGAAAATACCTTATAATATAACGTAATATGCAATGTATCATTGAAAATACCTTATAATAAAACGTAATATGCAGTGTATCATTGAAAATACCTTATAATAAAACGTAATATGCAGTGTATCATTGAAGATAACCTTATAATATATGGTAATTTGTAGTGTATCAATGAAAATACCTTATAATATAACGTAATATTCTGTGTATCATTGAAAATACCATATAATAAAACGTAATATGCAATGTATCATTGAAAATACCTTATAATAAAACGTAATATGCAGTGTATCATTGAAAATACCTTATAATATATCGTAATTTGTAGTGTATCATTGAAAATACCTTATAATATATGGTAATTTGTAGTGCATCAATGAAAATACCTTATAATATAACGTAATATGCAGTGTATCATTGAAAATACCTTATAATATAAAGTAATATGCAGTGTATCATTGAAAATACCTTATAATATATCGTAATTTGTAGTGTATCATTGAAAATACCTTATAATTTATGGTAATATGCAGTGATCCATTGGAAATACCTTATAATATATGGTAATATGCAGTGTATCATTAAAAATACCTTATAATATAACGTAATATGCAGTGTATCATTGAAAACACCTTATAATATAACGTAATATACAGTGTATCATTGAAAATACCTTAGAATATATGGTAATTCTAGTCTATCAATGAAAATACCTTATAATATAACGTAATATGCAGTGTATCAGTGAAAATACCTTATAATATATAGTAGTGTATCATTGAAAATACCTTATAATATATAGTAGTTAATCATTGAAAATACCTTATAATATAACGTAATATGCTGTGTATCATTGAAAATACCTTAGAATATATGGTAATTTGTAGTGTATCATTGAAACTACCTTGTAATATATAGTAGTCTATCAATGAAAATACCTTATAATATAACGTAATATGCAATGTATCATTGAAAATACCTTATAATATAACGTAATATGCAGTGTATCATTGAAAATACCTTATAATATAACGTAATATGCAGTGTATCATTGAAAATACCTTATAATATACCGTAATATGCAGTGTATCATTGAAAATACCTTATAATATAACGTAATATGCAGTGTATCATTGAAAATACCTTAGAATATATGGTAATTCTAGTCTATCAATGAAAATACCTTATAATATAACGTAATATGCAGTGTATCAGTGAAAATACCTTATAATATATCGTAATTTGTAGTGTATCATTGAAAATACCTTATAATATATAGTAGTTTATCATTGAAAATACCTTATAATATAACGTAATATGCTGTGTATCATTGAAAATACCTTATAATATATCGTAATTTGTAGTGTATCAATGAAAATACCTTATAATATAAAGTAATATGCAGTGTATCATTGAAAATACCTTATAATATAACGTAATATGCAGTGTATCATTGAAAATACCTTATAATATAACGTAATATGCAGTGTATCATTGAAAATACCTTATAATATAACGTAATATGCAGTGTATCATTGAAAATACCTTATAATATAACGTAATATGCAGTGTATCATTGAAAATACCTTAAAATATATGGTAATTCTAGTCTATCAATGAAAATACCTTATAATATAACGTAATATGCAGTGTATCATTGAAAATAACTTATAATATAACGTAATATGCAGTGTATCATTGGAAATACCTTCTAATATATCGTAATTTTTTAGTGTACCATTGAAAATACCTAATAATATAACGTAATATGCAGTGTATCATTGAAAATACCTTATAATAAAACGTAATATGCAGTGTATCATTGAAAATACCTTATAATATATGGTAATTTGTAGTGTATCAATGAAAATACCGTATAATATAACGTAATATGCAGTGTATCATTGAAAATACCTTAGAATATATGGTAATTCTAGTCTATCAATGAAAATACCTTATAATATAACGTAATATGCAATGTATCATTGAA
>CAKAJI010001076.1:83869-127093 GCA_916610255.1 Lasioglossum lativentre
CCATATATTATAAGGTATTTTCAATGATAAACTACTATATATTATAAGGTATTTTCAATGATAAACTACTATATATTATAAGGTATTTTCAATGATACACTACAAATTACGATATATTATAAGGTATTTTCACTGATACACTGAATATTACGTTATATTATAAGGTATTTTCATAGATAGACTAGAATTACCATATATTCTAAGGTATTTCCAATGATACACTGCATATTACCATATATTATAAGGTATTTTCAATGATACACTACAAATTACGATATATTATAAGGTATTTTCAATGATACACAGCATATTACGTTATATTATAAGGTATTTTCAATGATAAACTACTGTATATTATAAGGTATTTTTATTGATACACTACAAATTACCATATATTATAAGGTATCTTCAATGATACACTGCATATTACGTTTTATTATAAGGTATTTTCAATGATACATTGCATATTACGTTATATTATAAGGTATTTTCAGTGATAAACTACTATATATTACAAGGTAGTTTCAATGATACACTACAAACTACCATATATTCTAAGGTATTTTCATTGATACACTGCATATTACGTTATATTATAAGGTATTTTCAAAGATACACTGCATATTACGTTATATTATAATGTATTTTCAATGATACACTGCATATTATGTTATATTATAAGGTATTTTCAATGATACACTGCATATTACGTTATATTATAAGGTATTTTCAATGATACACTGCATATTACGTTATATTATAAGGTATTTTCAATGATACACTGCATATTACGTTATATTATTAGGTATTTTCAATGATACACTAAAAAATTACGATATATTATAAGGTATTTTCAATGATACACAGCATATTACGTTATATTATAAGGTATTTTCAATGATACACTACAAATTACGATATATTATAAGGTATTTTCACTGATACACTGCATATTACGTTATATTATAAGGTATTTTCATTGATAGACTAGAATTAGCATATATTCTAAGGTATTTTCAATGATACACTGCATATTACGTTATATTATAAGGTATTTTCAATGATACACTGCATATTACGTTATATTATAAGGTATTTTCAATGATACACTGCATATTACGATATATTATAAGGTATTTTCAATGATACACTGCATATTACGTTTTATTCTAAGGTATTTTCAATGATACACTGCATATTACGTTATATTATAAGGTATTTTCAAAGATACACTGCATATTACGTTATATTATAATGTATTTTCAATGATACACTGCATATTATGTTATATTATAAGGTATTTTCAATGATACAATGCATATTACGTTATATTATACGGTATTTTCATTGATACACTACAAATTACCATATATTATAAGGTATTTCCAATGATACACTGCATATTACGTTTTATTATAAGGTATTTTCAATGATACACTGCATATTACGTTATATTATTAGGTATTTTCAATGGTACACTAAAAAATTACGATATATTAGAAGGTATTTCCAATGATACACTGCATATTACGTTATATTATAAGGTATTTTCAATGATACACTGCATATTACGTTATATTATAAGGTATTTTCATTGATAGACTAGAATTACCATATATTTTAAGGTATTTTCAATGATACACTGCATATTACGTTTTATTATAAGGTGTTTTCAATGATACACTGCATATTACGTTATATTATAAGGTATTTTCAATGATACACTGCATATTACGTTATGTTATAAGGTATTTTCATTGATACACTACAAATTACCATATATTATAAGGTATTTTCAATGATACACTACAAATTACGATATATTATAAGGTATTTTCAATGATACACAGAATATTACGTTATATTATAAGGTATTTATCAATGATAAACTACTATATATTATAAGGTATTTTCAATGATACATTGCATATTACGTTTTATTATAAGGTATTTTCAATGATACACAGAATATTACGTTATATTATAAGGTATTTTCATTGCTACACTACAAATTACCATATATTCTAAGGTATCTTCAATGATACACTGCATATTACGTTTTATTATAAGGTATTTTCAATGATACACTGCATATTACGTTTTATTATAAGGTATTTTCAATGATACATTGCATATTACGTTATATTATAAGGTATTTTCATTGATAGACTAGAATTACCATATATTCTAAGGTATTTTCAATGATACACTGCATATTACGTTATATTATACGGTATTTTCATTGATACACTACAAATTACCATATATTATAAGGTATTTTCAATGATACAGTGCATATTACGTTTTATTATAAGGTATTTTCAATGATACACTGCATATTACGTTATATTATTAGGTATTTTCAATGGTACACTAAAAAATTACGATATATTATAAGGTATTTTCAATGATACACTGCATATTACGTTATATTATAAGTTATTTTCAATGATACACTGCATATTACGTTATATTATAAGGTATTTTCATTGATAGACTAGAATTACCATATATTCTAAGGTATTTTCAATGATACACTGCATATTACGTTTTATTATAAGGTGTTTTCAATGATACACTGCATATTACGTTATATTATAAGGTATTTTCAATGATACACTGCATATTACGTTATGTTATAAGGTATTTTCATTGATACACTACAAATTACCATATATTATAAGGTATTTTCAATGATACACTGCATATTACGATATATTATAAGGTATTTTCAATGATACACTGCATATTACGTTATATTATAAGGTACTTTCATTGATAGACTAGAATTACCATATATTTTAAGGTATTTTCAATGATACACTGCATATTACGTTTTATTATAAGGTGTTTTCAATGATACACTGCATATTACGTTATATTATAAGGTATTTTCAATGATACACTGCATATTACGTTATGTTATAAGGTATTTTCATTGATACACTACAAATTACCATATATTATAAGGTATTTTCAATGATACACTACAAATTACGATATATTATAAGGTATTTTCAATGATACACAGAATATTACGTTATATTATAAGGTATTTTCAATGATAAACTACTATATATTATAAGGTATTTTCAATGATACATTGCATATTACGTTTTATTATAAGGTATTTTCAATGATACACAGAATATTACGTTATATTATAAGGTATTTTCATTGCTACACTACAAATTACCATATATTCTAAGGTATCTTCAATGATACACTGCATATTACGTTTTATTATAAGGTATTTTCAATGATACACTGCATATTACGTTTTATTATAAGGTATTTTCAATGATACATTGCATATTACGTTATATTATAAGGTATTTTCATTGATAGACTAGAATTACCATATATTCTAAGGTATTTTCAATGATACACTGCATATTACGTTATATTATACGGTATTTTCATTGATACACTACAAATTACCATATATTATAAGGTATTTTCAATGATACAGTGCATATTACGTTTTATTATAAGGTATTTTCAATGATACACTGCATATTACGTTATATTATTAGGTATTTTCAATGGTACACTAAAAAATTACGATATATTAGAAGGTATTTCCAATGATACACTGCATATTACGTTATATTATAAGTTATTTTCAATGATACACTGCATATTACGTTATATTATAAGGTATTTTCATTGATAGACTAGAATTACCATATATTCGAAGGTATTTTCAATGATACACTGCATATTACGTTTTATTATAAGGTGTTTTCAATGATACACTGCATATTACGTTATATTATAAGGTATTTTCAATGATACACTGCATATTACGTTATGTTATAAGGTATTTTCATTGATACACTACAAATTACCATATATTATAAGGTATTTTCAATGATACACTGCATATTACGATATATTATAAGGTATTTTCAATGATACACTGCATATTACGTTATATTATAAGGTACTTTCATTGATAGACTAGAATTACCATATATTTTAAGGTATTTTCAATGATACACTGCATATTACGTTTTATTATAAGGTGTTTTCAATGATACACTGCATATTACGTTATATTATAAGGTATTTTCAATGATACACTGCATATTACGTTCTGTTATAAGGTATTTTCATTGATACACTACAAATTACCATATATTATAAGGTATTTTCAATGATTCACTACAAATTACGATATATTATAAGGTATTTTTAATGATACACTGCATATTACTTTATATTATAAGGTATTTTCATTGATACACTACAAATTACGATATATTATAAGGTATTTTCAATGATACACAGCATATTACGTTATATTATAAGGTGTTTTCAATGATACACTGCATATTATGTTATATTATAAGGTATTTTTAATGATACACTGCATATTACGTTATATTATAAGGTATTTTCATTGATGCATTGCATATTACGTTTTATTATAAGGTATTTTCAATGATACACAGAATATTACGTTATATTATAAGGTATTTTCATTGATACACTACAAATTACCATATATTATAAGGTATCTTCAATGATACACTGCATATTACGTTTTATTATAAGGTATTTTCAATGATACACTGCATATTACGTTTTATTATAAGGTATTTTCAATGATACATTGCATATTACGTTATATTATAAGGTATTTTCATTGATAGACTAGAATTACCATATATTCTAAGGTATTTTCAATGATACACTGCATATTACGTTATATTATAAGGTATTTTCAATGATACACTGCATATTACGTTATATTATAAGGTATTTTCAATGATACACTGCATATTACGTTATATTATAAGGTATTTTCAATGATACACTGCATATTACGTTATATTATAAGGTATTTTCAATGATACACTGCATATTACGTTATATTATAAGGTATTTTCAATGATAAACTACTATATATTATAAGGTATTTTCAATGATACACTACAAATTACGATATATTATAAGGTATTTTCACTGATACACTGCATATTACGTTATATTATAAGGTATTTTCATTGATAGACTAGAATTACCATATATTCTAAGGTATTTTCAATGATACACTGCATATTACGTTATATTATAAGGTATTTTCAATGATACACTGCATATTACGGTATATTATAAGGTATTTTCAATGATACACTGCATATTACGTTATATTATAAGGTATTTTCAATGATACACTGCATATTACGTTATATTATAAGGTATTTTCAGTGATAAACTACTATATATTACAAGGTAGTTTCAATGATACACTACAAATTACCATATATTCTAAGGTATTTTCAATGATACACAGCATATTACGTTATATTATAAGGTATTTTCAATGATTAACTACTATATATTATAAGGTATTTTCAATGATACACTACTATATATTATAAGGTATTTTCACTGATACACTGCATATTACGTTATATTATAAGGTATTTTCATTGATAGACTAGAATTACCATATATTCTAAGGTATTTTCAATGATACACTGTATATTACGTTATATTATAAGGTGTTTTCAATGATACACTGCATATTACGTTATATTATAAGGTATTTTTAATGATACACTGCATATTACCATATATTATAAGGTATTTCCAATGGATCACTGCATATTACCATAAATTATAAGGTATTTTCAATGATACACTACAAATTACGATATATTATAAGGTATTTTCAATGATACACTGCATATTACTTTATATTGTAAGGTATTTTCAATGATACACTGCATATTACGTTATATTATAAGGTATTTTCATTGATGCACTACAAATTACCATATATTATAAGGTATTTTCAATGATACACTACAAATTACGATATATTATAAGGTATTTTCAATGATACACTGCATATTACGTTTTATTATAAGGTATTTTCAATGATACATTGCATATTACGTTTTATTATATGGTATTTTCAATGATACACAGAATATTACGTTATATTATAAGGTATTTTCATTGATACACTACAAATTACCATATATTATAAGGTTATCTTCAATGATACACTGCATATTACGTTTTATTATAAGGTATTTTCAATGATACACTGCATATTACGTTTTATTATAAGGTATTTTCAATGATACATTGCATATTACGTTATATTATAAGGTATTTTCAGTGATAAACTACTATATATTACAAGGTAGTTTCAATGATACACTGCAAATTACCATATATTCTAAGGTATTTTCAATGATACACTGCATATTACGTTATATTATAAGGTATTTTCAATGATACACTGCATATTACGTTATATTATAAGGTATTTTCAATGATACACTGCATATTACGATATATTATAAGGTATTTTCATTGATGCACTACAAATTACCATATATTATAAGGTATTTTCAATGATACACTACAAATTACGATATATTATAAGGTATTTTCAATGATACACTGCATATTACGTTTTATTATAAGGTATTTTCAATGATACATTGCATATTACGTTTTATTATAAGGTATTTTCAATGATACACAGAATATTACGTTATATTATAAGGTATTTTCATTGATACACTACAAATTACCATATATTATAAGGTATCTTCAATGATACACTGCATATTACGTTTTATTATAAGGTATTTTCAATGATACACTGCATATTACGTTTTATTATAAGGTATTTTCAATGATACATTGCATATTACGTTATATTATAAGGTATTTTCAGTGATAAACTACTATATATTACAAGGTATTTTCAATGATACACTACAAATTACCATATATTCTAAGGTATTTTCAATGATACACAGCATATTACGTTATATTATAAGGTATTTTCAATGATAAACTACTATATATTATAAGGTATTTTCAATGATACACTACTATATATTATAAGGTATTTTCACTGATACACTGCATATTACGTTATATTATAAGGTATTTTCATTGATAGACTAGAATTACCATATATTCTAAGGTATTTTCAATGATACACTGTATATTACGTTATATTATAAGGTGTTTTCAATGATACACTGCATATTACGTTATATTATAAGGTATTTTTAATGATACACTGCATATTACGTTATATTATAAGGTATTTTCAATGATACACTGCATATTACGTTATAGTATAAGGTATTTTCATTGATACACTACAAATTACCATATATTATAAGGTATTTTCAATGATACACTACAAATTACGATATATTATAAGGTATTTCCAATGATACACTGCATATTACCATATATTATAAGGTATTTTCAATGATACACTACAAATTACGATATATTATAAGGTATTTTCAATGATACACTGCATATTACTTTATAATATAAGGTATTTTCATTGATACACTACAAATTACCATATATTATAAGGTATTTTCAATGATACACTACAAATTACGATATATTATAAGGTATTTCCAATGATACACTGCATATTACCATATATTATAAGGTATTTTCAATGATACACTACAAATTACGATATATTATAAGGTATTTTCAATGATACACTGCATATTACTTTATAATATAAGGTATTTTCATTGATACACTACAAATTACGATATATTATAAGGTATTTTCAATGATACACAGCATATTACGTTATATTATAAGGTATTTTCAATGATAAACTACTATATATTATAAGGAATTTTCATTGATACACTACAAATTACCATATATTATAAGGTATTTTCAATGATACACAGCATATTACGTTATATTATAAGGTATTTTCAATGATAAACTACTATATATTATAAGGTATTTTCAATGATACACTACAAATTACGATATATTATAAGGTATTTTCACTGATACACTGCATATTACGTTATATTATAAGGTATTTTCATTGATAGACTAGAATTACCATATATTCTAAGGTATTTTCAATGATACACTGCATATTACGTTATATTATAAGGTATTTTCAATGATACACTGCATATTACGTTATATTATAAGGTATTTTCAGTGATAAACTACTATATATTACAAGGTAGTTTCAATGATACACTACAAATTACCATATATTCTAAGGTATTTTCAATGATACACAGCATATTACGTTATATTATAAGGTATTTTCAATGATTAACTACTATATATTATAAGGTATTTTCAATGATACACTACTATATATTATAAGGTATTTTCACTGATACACTGCATATTACGTTATATTATAAGGTATTTTCATTGATAGACTAGAATTACCATATATTCTAAGGTATTTTCAATGATACACTGTATATTACGTTATATTATAAGGTGTTTTCAATGATACACTGCATATTACGTTATATTATAAGGTATTTTTAATGATACACTGCATATTACCATATATTATAAGGTATTTCCAATGGATCACTGCATATTACCATAAATTATAAGGTATTTTCAATGATACACTACAAATTACGATATATTATAAGGTATTTTCAATGATACACTGCATATTACTTTATATTATAAGGTATTTTCAATGATACACTGCATATTACGTTATATTATAAGGTATTTTCATTGATGCACTACAAATTACCATATATTATAAGGTATTTTCAATGATACACTACAAATTACGATATATTATAAGGTATTTTCAATGATACACTGCATATTACGTTTTATTATAAGGTATTTTCAATGATACATTGCATATTACGTTTTATTATATGGTATTTTCAATGATACACAGAATATTACGTTATATTATAAGGTATTTTCATTGATACACTACAAATTACCATATATTATAAGGTTATCTTCAATGATACACTGCATATTACGTTTTATTATAAGGTATTTTCAATGATACACTGCATATTACGTTTTATTATAAGGTATTTTCAATGATACATTGCATATTACGTTATATTATAAGGTATTTTCAGTGATAAACTACTATATATTACAAGGTAGTTTCAATGATACACTACAAATTACCATATATTCTAAGGTATTTTCAATGATACACTGCATATTACGTTATATTATAAGGTATTTTCAATGATACACTGCATATTACGTTATATTATAAGGTATTTTCAATGATACACTGCATATTACGATATATTATAAGGTATTTTCATTGATGCACTACAAATTACCATATATTATAAGGTATTTTCAATGATACACTACAAATTACGATATATTATAAGGTATTTTCAATGATACACTGCATATTACGTTTTATTATAAGGTATTTTCAATGATACATTGCATATTACGTTTTATTATAAGGTATTTTCAATGATACACAGAATATTACGTTATATTATAAGGTATTTTCATTGATACACTACAAATTACCATATATTATAAGGTATCTTCAATGATACACTGCATATTACGTTTTATTATAAGGTATTTTCAATGATACACTGCATATTACGTTTTATTATAAGGTATTTTCAATGATACATTGCATATTACGTTATATTATAAGGTATTTTCAGTGATAAACTACTATATATTACAAGGTAGTTTCAATGATACACTACAAATTACCATATATTCTAAGGTATTTTCAATGATACACAGCATATTACGTTATATTATAAGGTATTTTCAATGATAAACTACTATATATTATAAGGTATTTTCAATGATACACTACTATATATTATAAGGTATTTTCACTGATACACTGCATATTACGTTATATTATAAGGTATTTTCATTGATAGACTAGAATTACCATATATTCTAAGGTATTTTCAATGATACACTGTATATTACGTTATATTATAAGGTGTTTTCAATGATACACTGCATATTACGTTATATTATAAGGTATTTTTAATGATACACTGCATATTACGTTATATTATAAGGTATTTTCAATGATACACTGCATATTACGTTATAGTATAAGGTATTTTCATTGATACACTACAAATTACCATATATTATAAGGTATTTTCAATGATACACTACAAATTACGATATATTATAAGGTATTTCCAATGATACACTGCATATTACCATATATTATAAGGTATTTTCAATGATACACTACAAATTACGATATATTATAAGGTATTTTCAATGATACACTGCATATTACTTTATAATATAAGGTATTTTCATTGATACACTACAAATTACGATATATTATAAGGTATTTTCAATGATACACAGCATATTACGTTATATTATAAGGTATTTTCAATGATAAACTACTATATATTATAAGGAATTTTCATTGATACACTACAAATTACCATATATTATAAGGTATTTTCAATGATACACTGCATATTACGTTAAATTATAAGGTATTTTCAATGATACACTGCATATTACGTTATAGTATAAGGTATTTTCATTGATACACTACAAATTACCATATATTATAAGGTATTTTCAATGATACACTACAAATTACGATATATTATAAGGTATTTCCAATGATACACTGCATATTACCTTATATTATAAGGTATTTTCAATGATACACTACAAATTACGATATATTATAAGGTATTTTCAATGATACACTGCATATTACTTTATATTATAAGGTATTTTCATTGATACACTACAAATTACGATATATTATAAGGTATTTTCAATGATACACAGCATATTACGTTATATTATAAGGTATTTTCATTGATACACTACAAATTACCATATATTATAAGGTATTTTCAATGATACACAGCATATTACGTTATATTATAAGGTATTTTCATTGATAGACTAGAATTACCATATATTCTAAGGTATTTTCAATGATACACTGCATAATACGTTATATTATAAGGTATTTTCATTGATACACTACAAATTACCATATATTATAAGGTATTTTCAATGATACACAGCATATTACGTTATATTATAAGGTATTTTCATTGATAGACTAGAATTACCATATATTCTAAGGTATTTTCAATGATACACTGCATAATACGTTATATTATAAGGTATTTTCAATGATACACTGCATATTACGTTATATTATAAGGTATTTTCAATGATACACTGCATATTACGTTATATTATAAGGTATTTTCAATGATACACTGCATATTACGTTATATTATAAGGTATTTTCAATGATACACTGCATATTACGTTATATTATAAGGTATTTTCAATGATAAACTACTATATATTATAAGGTATTTTCAATGATACACTACTATATATTATAAGGTATTTTCAATGATACACTGTATATTACGTTATATTATAAGGTATTTTCAATGATACACTGCATATTACGTTATATTATAAGGTATTTTTAATGATACACTGCATATTACGTTATATTATAAGGTATTTTCAATGATACACTGCATATTACGTTATAGTATGAGGTATTTTCATTGATACACTACAAATTACCATATATTATAAGGTATTTTCAATGATACACTACAAATTACGATATATTATAAGGTATTTCCAATGATACACTGCATATTACCATATATTATAAGGTATTTCCAATGATACACTGCATATTACCATAAATTATAAGGTATTTTCAATGATACACTACAAATTACGATATATTATAAGGTATTTTCAATGATACACTGCATATTACGTTTTATTATAAGGTATTTTCAATGATACATTGCATATTACGTTTTATTATAAGGTATTTTCAATGATACACAGAATATTACGTTATATTATAAGGTATTTTCATTGATACACTACAAATTACCATATATTATAAGGTTATCTTCAATGATACACTGCATATTACGTTTTATTATAAGGTATTTTCAATGATACACTGCATATTACGTTTTATTATAAGGTATTTTCAATGATACATTGCATATTACGTTATATTATAAGGTATTTTCAGTGATAAACTACTATATATTACAAGGTAGTTTCAATGATACACTACAAATTACCATATATTCTAAGGTATTTTCAATGATACACAGCATATTACGTTATATTATAAGGTATTTTCAATGATAAACTACTATATATTATAAGGTATTTTCAATGATACACTACTATATATTATAAGGTATTTTCACTGATACACTGCATATTACGTTATATTATAAGGTATTTTCATTGATAGACAAGAATTACCATATATTCTAAGGTATTTTCAATGATACACTGTATATTACGTTATATTATAAGGTGTTTTCAATGATACACTGCATATTACGTTATATTATAAGGTATTTTTAATGATACACTGCATATTACGTTATATTATAAGGTATTTTCAATGATACACTGCATATTACGTTATATTATAAGGTATTTTCAATGATACACTGCATATTACGTTATATTATAAGGTATTTTCAATGATACACTGCATATTACGTTATATTATAAGGTATTTTCATTGATGCACTACAAATTACCATATATTATAAGGTATTTTCAATGATACACTACAAATTACGATATATTATAAGGTATTTTCAATGATACACTGCATATTACGTTTTATTATAAGGTATTTTCAATGATACATTGCATATTACGTTTTATTATAAGGTATTTTCAATGATACACAGAATATTACGTTATATTATAAGGTATTTTCATTGATACACTACAAATTACCATATATTATAAGGTATCTTCAATGATACACTGCATATTACGTTTTATTATAAGGTATTTTCAATGATACACTGCATATTACGTTTTATTATAAGGTATTTTCAATGATACATTGCATATTACGTTATATTATAAGGTATTTTCAGTGATAAACTACTATATATTACAAGGTAGTTTCAATGATACACTACAAATTACCATATATTCTAAGGTATTTTCAATGATACACAGCATATTACGTTATATTATAAGGTATTTTCAATGATAAACTACTATATATTATAAGGTATTTTCAATGATACACTACTATATATTATAAGGTATTTTCACTGATACACTGCATATTACGTTATATTATAAGGTATTTTCATTGATAGACTAGAATTACCATATATTCTAAGGTATTTTCAATGATACACTGTATATTACGTTATATTATAAGGTGTTTTCAATGATACACTGCATATTACGTTATATTATAAGGTATTTTTAATGATACACTGCATATTACGTTATATTATAAGGTATTTTCAATGATACACTGCATATTACGTTATAGTATAAGGTATTTTCATTGATACACTACAAATTACCATATATTATAAGGTATTTTCAATGATACACAGAATATTACGTTATATTATAAGGTATTTTCATTGATACACTGTATATTACGTTATATTATAAGGTGTTTTCAATGATACACTGCATATTACGTTATATTATAAGGTATTTTTAATGATACACTGCATATTACGTTATATTATAAGGTATTTTCAATGATACACTGCATATTACGTTATAGTATAAGGTATTTTCATTGATACACTACAAATTACCATATATTATAATGTATTTTCAATGATACACTACAAATTACGATATATTATAAGGTATTTCCAATGATACACTGCATATTACCATATATTATAAGGTATTTTCAATGATACACTACAAATTACGATATATTATAAGGTATTTTCAATGATACACTGCATATTACTTTATAATATAAGGTATTTTCATTGATACACTACAAATTACGATATATTATAAGGTATTTTCAATGATACACAGCATATTACGTTATATTATAAGGTATTTTCAATGATAAACTACTATATATTATAAGGTATTTTCATTGATACACTACAAATTACGATATATTATAAGGTATTTTCAATGATACACTGCATATTACGTTATATTATAAGGTATTTTCAATGATACACTGCATATTACGTTATAGTATAAGGTATTTTCATTGATACACTACAAATTACCATATATTATAAGGTATTTTCAATGATACACTACAAATTACGATATATTATAAGGTATTTCCAATGATACACTGCATATTACCATATATTATAAGGTATTTTCAATGATACACTACAAATTACGATATATTATAAGGTATTTTCAATGATACACTGCATATTACTTTATATTATAAGGTATTTTCATTGATACACTACAAATTACGATATATTATAAGGTATTTTCAATGATACACAGCATATTACGTTATATTATAAGGTATTTTCAATGATAAACTACTATATATTATAAGGAATTTTCATTGATACACTACAAATTACCATATATTATAAGGTATTTTCAATGATACACTGCATATTACGTTTTATTATAAGGTATTTTCAATGATACACTGCATATTACGTTATATTATAAGGTATTTTCATTGATACACTACAAATTACCATATATTATAAGGTATTTTCAATGATACACAGCATATTACGTTATATTATAAGGTATTTTCATTGATAGACTAGAATTACCATATATTCTAAGGTATTTTCAATGATACACTGTATATTACGTTATATTATAAGGTATTTTCAATGATACACTGCATATTACGTTTAATTATAAGGTATTTTTAATGATACACTGCATATTACGTTATATTATAAGGTATTTTCAATGATACACTGCATATTACGTTATAGTATGAGGTATTTTCATTGATACACTACAAATTACCATATATTATAAGGTATTTTCAATGATACACTACAAATTACGATATATTATAAGGTATTTCCAATGATACACTGCATATTACCATATATTATAAGGTATTTCCAATGATACACTGCATATTACCATAAATTATAAGGTATTTTCAATGATACACTACAAATTACGATATATTATAAGGTATTTTCAATGATACACTGCATATTACTTTATATTATAAGGTATTTTCAATGATACACTGCATATTACGTTATATTATAAGGTATTTTCATTGATGCACTACAAATTACCATATATTATAAGGTATTTTCAATGATACACTACAAATTACGATATATTATAAGGTATTTTCAATGATACACTGCATATTACGTTTTATTATAAGGTATTTTCAATGATACACAGAATATTACGTTATATTATAAGGTATTTTCATTGATACACTACAAATTACCATATATTATAAGGTTATCTTCAATGATACACTGCATATTACGTTTTATTATAAGGTATTTTCAATGATACACTGCATATTACGTTTTATTATAAGGTATTTTCAATGATACATTGCATATTACGTTATATTATAATGTATTTTCAGTGATAAACTACTATATATTACAAGGTAGTTAAAATGATACACTACAAATTACCATATATTCTAAGGTATTTTCAATGATACACAGCATATTACGTTATATTATAAGGTATTTTCAATGATAAACTACTATATATTATAAGGTATTTTCAATGATACACTACTATATATTATAAGGTATTTTCACTGATACACTGCATATTACGTTATATTATAAGGTATTTTCATTGATAGACAAGAATTACCATATATTCTAAGGTATTTTCAATGATACACTGTATATTACGTTATATTATAAGGTGTTTTCAATGATACACTGCATATTACGTTATAGTATAAGGTATTTTCATTGATACACTACAAATTACCATATATTCTAAGGTATTTTCAATGATACACAGCATATTACGTTATATTATAAGGTATTTTCAATGATAAACTACTATATATTATAAGGTATTTTCAATGATACACTACTATATATTATAAGGTATTTTCACTGATACACTGCATATTACGTTATATTATAAGGTATTTTCATTGATAGACTAGAATTACCATATATTCTAAGGTATTTTCAATGATACACTGTATATTACGTTATATTATAAGGTGTTTTCAATGATACACTGCATATTACGTTATATTATAAGGTATTTTTAATGATACACTGCATATTACGTTATATTATAAGGTATTTTCAATGATACACTGCATATTACGTTATAGTATAAGGTATTTTCATTGATACACTACAAATTACCATATATTATAAGGTATTTTCAATGATACACTACAAATTACGATATATTATAAGGTATTTCCAATGTTACACTGCATATTACCATATATTATAAGGTATTTTCAATGATACACTACAAATTACGATATATTATAAGGTATTTTCAATGATACACTGCATATTACTTTATAATATAAGGTATTTTCATTGATACACTACAAATTACGATATATTATAAGGTATTTTCAATGATACACTGCATATTACGTTATATTATAAGGTATTTTCAATGATAAACTACTATATATTATAAGGAATTTTCATTGATACACTACAAATTACCATATATTATAAGGTATTTTCAATGATACACTGCATATTACGTTATATTATAAGGTATTTTCAATGATACACTGCATATTACGTTATAGTATAAGGTATTTTCATTGATACACTACAAATTACCATATATTATAAGGTATTTTCAATGATACACTACAAATTACGATATATTATAAGGTATTTCCAATGATACACTGCATATTACCATATATTATAAGGTATTTTCAATGATACACTACAAATTACGATATATTATAAGGTATTTTCAATGATACACTGCATATTACTTTATATTATAAGGTATTTTCATTGATACACTACAAATTACGATATATTATAAGGTATTTTCAATGATACACAGCATATTACGTTATATTATAAGGTATTTTCAATGATAAACTACTATATATTATAAGGAATTTTCATTGATACACTACAAATTACCATATATTATAAGGTATTTTCAATGATACACTGCATATTACGTTATATTATAAGGTATTTTCAATGATACACTACAAATTACGATATATTATAAGGTATTTTCAATTATACACAGCATATTACGTTATATTATAAGGTATTTTCAATGATAAACTACTATATATTATAAGGAATTTTCATTGATACACTACAAATTACCATATATTATAAGGTATTTTCAATGATACACTGCATATTACGTTATATTATAAGGTATTTTCAATGATACACTGCATATTACGTTTTATTATAAGGTATTTTCAATGATACACTGCATATTACGTTATATTATAAGGTATTTTCATTGATACACTACAAATTACCATATATTATAAGGTATTTTCAATGATACACAGCATATTACGTTATATTATAAGGTATTTTCATTGATAGACAAGAATTACCATATATTCTAAGGTATTTTCAATGATACACTGCATAATACGTTATATTATAAGGTATTTTCAATGATACACTGCATATTACGTTATATTATAAGGTATTTTCAATGATACACTGCATATTACGTTATATTATAAGGTATTTTCAATGATACACTGCATATTACGTTATATTATAAGGTATTTTCAATGATACACTGCATATTACGTTATATTATAAGGTATTTTCATTGATGCACTACAAATTACCATATATTATAAGGTATTTTCAATGATACACTGCATATTACGTTTTATTATAAGGTATTTTCAATGATACACTGCATATTACGTTATATTATAAGGTATTTTCATTGATACACTACAAATTACCATATATTATAAGGTATTTTCAATGATACACAGCATATTACGTTATATTATAACGTATTTTCATTGATGCACTACAAATTACGATATATTATAAGGTATTTTCAATGATACACTGCATATTACGTTTTATTATAAGGTATTTTCAATGATACATTGCATATTACGTTATATTATAAGGTATTTTCAGTGATAAACTACTATATATTACAAGGTAGTTTCAATGATACACTACAAATTACCATATATTATAAGGTATTTTCAATGATACACTGCATATTACGTTATATTATAAGGTATTTTCAATGATACACTGCATATTACGTTATATTATAAGGTATTTTCAATGATACACTGCATATTACGTTATATTATAAGGTATTTTCATTGATGCACTACAAATTACGATATATTATAAGGTATTTTCAATGATACACTGCATATTACGTTTTATTATAAGGTATTTTCAATGATACATTGCATATTACGTTATATTATAAGGTATTTTCAGTGATAAACTACTATATATTACAAGGTAGTTTCAATGATACACTACAAATTACCATATATTCTAAGGTATTTTCAATGATACACAGCATATTACGTTATATTATAAGGTATTTTCAATGATAAACTACTATATATTATAAGGTATTTTAAATGATACACTACTATATATTATAAGGTATTTTCACTGATACACTGCATATTACGTTATATTATAAGGTATTTTCAATGATACACTACAAATTACGATATATTATAAGGTATTTTCAATGATACACTGCATATTACTTTATATTATAAGGTATTTTCATTGATACACTACAAATTACGATATATTATAAGGTATTTTCAATGATACACAGCATATTACGTTATATTATAAGGTATTTTCAATGATAAACTACTATATATTATAAGGAATTTTCATTGATACACTACAAATTACCATATATTATAAGGTATTTTCAATGATACACTGCATATTACGTTTTATTATAAGGTATTTTCAATGATACACTGCATATTACGTTATATTATAAGGTATTTTCATTGATACACTACAAATTACCATATATTATAAGGTATTTTCAATGATACACAGCATATTACGTTATATTATAAGGTATTTTCATTGATAGACTAGAATTACCATATATTCTAAGGTATTTTCAATGATACACTGCATAATACGTTATATTATAAGGTATTTTCAATGATACACTGCATATTACGTTATATTATAAGGTATTTTCAATGATACACTGCATATTACGTTATATTATAAGGTATTTTCAATGATACACTGCATATTACGTTATATTATAAGGTATTTTCAATGATACACTGCATATTACGTTATATTATAAGGTATTTTCATTGATGCACTACAAATTACGATATATTATAAGGTATTTTCAATGATACACTGCATATTACGTTTTATTATAAGGTATTTTCAATGATACATTGCATATTACGTTATATTATAAGGTATTTTCAGTGATAAACTACTATATATTACAAGGTAGTTTCAATGATACACTACAAATTACCATATATTCTAAGGTATTTTCAATGATACACAGCATATTACGTTATATTATAAGGTATTTTCAATGATAAACTACTATATATTATAAGGTATTTTCAATGATACACTACTATATATTATAAGGTATTTTCACTGATACACTGCATATTACGTTATATTATAAGGTATTTTCATTGATAGACTAGAATTACCATATATTCTAAGGTATTTTCAATGATACACTGTATATTACGTTATATTATAAGGTGTTTTCAATGATACACTGCATATTACGTTATATTATAAGGTATTTTTAATGATACACTGCATATTACGTTATATTATAAGGTATTTTCAATGATACACTGCATATTACGTTATATTATAAGGTATTTTCATTGATGCACTACAAATTACCATATATTATAAGGTATTTTCAATGATACACTACAAATTACGATATATTATAAGGTATTTTCAATGATACACTGCATATTACGTTTTATTATAAGGTATTTTCAATGATACATTGCATATTACGTTTTATTATAAGGTATTTTCAATGATACACAGAATATTACGTTATATTATAAGGTATTTTCATTGATACACTACAAATTACCATATATTATAAGGTTATCTTCAATGATACACTGCATATTACGTTTTATTATAAGGTATTTTCAATGATACACTGCATATTACGTTTTATTATAAGGTATTTTCAATGATACACTGCATATTACGTTATATTATAAGGTATTTTCATTGATGCACTACAAATTACGATATATTATAAGGTATTTTCAATGATACACTGCATATTACGTTTTATTATAAGGTATTTTCAATGATACATTGCATATTACGTTATATTATAAGGTATTTTCAGTGATAAACTACTATATATTACAAGGTAGTTTCAATGATACACTACAAATTACCATATATTCTAAGGTATTTTCAATGATACACAGCATATTACGTTATATTATAAGGTATTTTCAATGATAAACTACTATATATTATAAGGTATTTTCAATGATACACTACTATATATTATAAGGTATTTTCACTGATACACTGCATATTACGTTATATTATAAGGTATTTTCAATGATAGACTAGAATTACCATATATTCTAAGGTATTTTCAATGATACACTGTATATTACGTTATATTATAAGGTGTTTTCAATGATACACTGCATATTACGTTATATTATAAGGTATTTTTAATGATACACTGCATATTACGTTATATTATAAGGTATTTTCAATGATACACTGCATATTACGTTATATTATAAGGTATTTTCATTGATGCACTACAAATTACCATATATTATAAGGTATTTTCAATGATACACTACAAATTACGATATATTATAAGGTATTTTCAATGATACACTGCATATTACGTTTTATTATAAGGTATTTTCAATGATACATTGCATATTACGTTTTATTATAAGGTATTTTCAATGATACACAGAATATTACGTTATATTATAAGGTATTTTCATTGATACACTACAAATTACCATATATTATAAGGTTATCTTCAATGATACACTGCATATTACGTTTTATTATAAGGTATTTTCAATGATACACTGCATATTACGTTTTATTATAAGGTATTTTCAATGATACATTGCATATTACGTTATATTATAAGGTATTTTCAGTGATAAACTACTATATATTACAAGGTAGTTTCAATGATACACTACAAATTACCATATATTCTAAGGTATTTTCAATGATACACAACATATTACGTTATATTATAAGGTATTTTCAATGATAAACTACTATATATTATAAGGTATTTTCAATGATACACTACAAATTACGATATATTATAAGGTATTTTCACTGATACACTGCATATTACGTTATATTATAAGGTATTTTCATTGATAGACTGCATATTAAGTTATATTATAAGGTATTTTCAATGATACACTGCATATTACGTTTTATTATAAGGTATTTTCAATGATACATTGCATATTACATTATATTATAATGTATTTTCAGTGATAAACTACTATATATTACAAGGTAGTTTCAATGATACACTACAAATTACCATATATTCTAAGGTATTTTCAATGATACACTGCATATTACGTTATATTATAAGGTATTTTCAATGATACACAGAATATTACGTTATATTATAAGGTATTTTCATTGATACACTACAAATTACCATATATTATAAGGTATCTTCAATGATACACTGCATATTACGTTTTATTATAAGGTATTTTCAATGATACACTGCATATTACGTTATATTATAAGGTATTTTCAATGATACACTGCATATTATGTTATATTATAAGGTATTTTCAATGATACACTGCATATTACGTTATATTATAAGGTATTTTCAATGATAAACTACTATATATTATAAGGTATTTTCAATGATACACTACAAATTACGATATATTATAAGGTATTTTCACTGATACACTGCATATTACGTTATATTATAAGGTATTTTCATTGATAGACTAGAATTACCATATATTCTAAGGTATTTTCAATGATACACTGCATATTACGTTATATTATAAGGTATTTTCAATGATACACTGCATATTACGTTATATTATAAGGTATTTTCAATGATACACTGCATATTACGTTATATTATAAGGTATTTTCAATGATACACTGCATATTACGTTATATTATAAGGTATTTTCATTGATGCACTACAAATTACCATATATTATAAGGTATTTTCAATGATACACTACAAATTACGATATATTATAAGGTATTTTCAATGATACACTGCATATTACGTTTTATTATAAGGTATTTTCAATGATACACTGCATATTACGTTTTATTATAAGGTATTTTCAATGATACATTGCATATTACGTTATATTATAAGGTATTTTCAGTGATAAACTACTATATATTACAAGGTAGTTTCAATGATACACTACAAATTACCATATATTCTAAGGTATTTTCAATGATACACAACATATTACGTTATATTATAAGGTATTTTCAATGATACACTGCATATTACGTTATATTATAAGGTATTTTCAATGATACACTGCATATTACGTTATATTATAAGGTATTTTCAATGATACACTGCATATTACGTTATATTATAAGGTATTTTCATTGATGCACTACAAATTACCATATATTATAAGGTATTTTCAATGATACACTACAAATTACGATATATTATAAGGTATTTTCAATGATACACTGCATATTACGTTTTATTATAAGGTATTTTCAATGATACACTGCATATTACGTTTTATTATAAGGTATTTTCAATGATACATTGCATATTACGTTATATTATAAGGTATTTTCAGTGATAAACTACTATATATTACAAGGTAGTTTCAATGATACACTACAAATTACCATATATTCTAAGGTATTTTCAATGATACACAACATATTACGTTATATTATAAGGTATTTTCAATGATAAACTACTATATATTATAAGGTATTTTCAATGATACACTACAAATTACGATATATTATAAGGTATTTTCACTGATACACTGCATATTACGTTATATTATAAGGTATTTTCATTGATAGACTGCATATTAAGTTATATTATAAGGTATTTTCAATGATACACTGCATATTACGTTATATTATAAGGTATTTTCAATGATACATTGCATATTACATTATATTATAATGTATTTTCAGTGATAAACTACTATATATTACAAGGTAGTTTCAATGATACACTACAAATTACCATATATTCTAAGGTATTTTCAATGATACACTGCATATTACGTTATATTATAAGGTATTTTCAATGATACACAGAATATTACGTTATATTATAAGGTATTTTCATTGATACACTACAAATTACCATATATTATAAGGTATCTTCAATGATACACTGCATATTACGTTTTATTATAAGGTATTTTCAATGTTACACTGCATATTACGTTATATTATAAGGTATTTTCAATGATACACTGCATATTATGTTATATTATAAGGTATTTTCAATGATACACTGCATATTACGTTATATTATAAGGTATTTTCAATGATAAACTACTATATATTATAAGGTATTTTCAATGATACACTACAAATTACGATATATTATAAGGTATTTTCACTGATACACTGCATATTACGTTATATTATAAGGTATTTTCATTGATAGACTAGAATTACCATATATTCTAAGGTATTTTCAATGATACACTGCATATTACGTTATATTATAAGGTATTTTCAATGATACACTGCATATTACGTTATATTATAAGGTATTTTCATTGATGCACTACAAATTACCATATATTATAAGGTATTTTCAATGATACACTACAAATTACGATATATTATAAGGTATTTTCAATGATACACTGCATATTACGTTTTATTATAAGGTATTTTCAATGATACACTGCATATTACGTTTTATTATAAGGTATTTTCAATGATACATTGCATATTACGTTATATTATAAGGTATTTTCAGTGATAAACTACTATATATTACAAGGTAGTTTCAATGATACACTACAAATTACCATATATTCTAAGGTATTTTCAATGATACACAACATATTACGTTATATTATAAGGTATTTTCAATGATAAACTACTATATATTATAAGGTATTTTCAATGATACACTACAAATTACGATATATTATAAGGTATTTTCACTGATACACTGCATATTACGTTATATTATAAGGTATTTTCATTGATAGACTGCATATTAAGTTATATTATAAGGTATTTTCAATGATACACTGCATATTACGTTTTATTATAAGGTATTTTCAATGATACATTGCATATTACATTATATTATAATGTATTTTCAGTGATAAACTACTATATATTACAAGGTAGTTTCAATGATACACTACAAATTACCATATATTCTAAGGTATTTTCAATGATACACTGCATATTACGTTATATTATAAGGTATTTTCAATGATACACAGAATATTACGTTATATTATAAGGTATTTTCATTGATACACTACAAATTACCATATATTATAAGGTATCTTCAATGATACACTGCATATTACGTTTTATTATAAGGTATTTTCAATGTTACACTGCATATTACGTTATATTATAAGGTATTTTCAATGATACACTGCATATTATGTTATATTATAAGGTATTTTCAATGATACACTGCATATTACGTTATATTATAAGGTATTTTCAATGATAAACTACTATATATTATAAGGTATTTTCAATGATACACTACAAATTACGATATATTATAAGGTATTTTCACTGATACACTGCATATTACGTTATATTATAAGGTATTTTCATTGATAGACTAGAATTACCATATATTCTAAGGTATTTTCAATGATACACTGCATATTACGTTATATTATAAGGTATCTTCAATGATACACTGCATATTACGTTATATTATAAGGTATTTTCAATGATACACTGCATATTACGTTATATTATAAGGTATTTTCAATGATACACTGCATATTACGTTATATTATAAGGTATTTTCATTGATGCACTACAAATTACCATATATTATAAGGTATTTTCAATGATACACTACAAATTACGATATATTATAAGGTATTTTCAATGATACACTGCATATTACGTTTTATTATAAGGTATTTTCAATGATACATTGCATATTACGTTTTATTATAAGGTATTTTCAGTGATAAACTACTATATATTACAAGGTAGTTTCAATGATACACTACAAATTACCATATATTCTAAGGTATTTTCAATGATACACAGCATATTACGTTATATTATAAGGTATTTTCAATGATACACAGAATATTACGTTATATTATAAGGTATTGTCATTGATACACTACAAATTACCATATATTATAAGGTATTTTCAATGATACACTAAAAAATTACGATATATTATAAGGTATTTCCAATGATACACTGCATATTACGTTATTTTATAAGGTATTTTCAATGATACACTGCATATTATGTTATATTATAAGGTATTTTCAATGATACACTGCATATTACGTTATATTATAAGGTATTTTCAATGATAAACTACTATATATTATAAGGTATTTTCAATGATACACTACAAATTACGATATATTATAAGGTATTTTCAATTATACACTGCATATTACGTTATATTATAAGGTATTGTCATTGATACACTACAAATTACCATATATTATAAGGTATTTTCAATGATACACTAAAAAATTACGATATATTATAAGGTATTTCCAATGATACACTGCATATTACGTTATATTATAAGGTATTTTCAATGATACACTGCATATTATGTTATATTATAAGGTATTTTCAATGATACACTGCATATTACGTTATATTATAAGGTATTTTCAATGATAAACTACTATATATTATAAGGTATTTTCAATGATACACTACAAATTACGATATATTATAAGGTATTTTCACTGATACACTGCATATTACGTTATATTATAAGGTATTTTCATTGATACACTACAAATTACCATATATTATAAGGTATTTTCAATGATACACTGCATATTACGTTATATTATAAGGTATTTTCAATGATACACAGAATATTACGTTATATTATAAGGTATTTTCATTGATACACTACAAATTACCATATATTATAAGGTATCTTCAATGATACACTGCATATTACGTTTTATTATAAGGTATTTTCAATGATACACTGCATATTACGTTATATTATAAGGTATTTTCAATGATACACTGCATATTACGTTATAATATAAGGTATTTTCAATGATACACTGCATATTATGTTATATTATAAGGTATTTTCAATGATACACAGCATATTACGTTATATTATAAGGTATTTTCAATGATAAACTACTATATATTATAAGGTATTTTCAATGATACACTACAAATTACGATATATTATAAGGTATTTTCACTGATACACTGCATATTACGTTATATTATAAGGTATTTTCATTGATAGACTAGAATTACCATATATTCTAAGGTATTTTCAATGATACACTGCATATTACGTTATATTATAAGGTATTTTCATTGATACACTACAAATTACCATATATTATAAGGTATCTTCAATGATACACTGCATATTACGTTTTATTATAAGGTATTTTCAATGATACACTGCATATTACGTTATATTATAAGGTATTTTCAATGATACACTGCATATTACGTTATACTATAAGGTATTTTCAATGATACACTGCATATTATGTTATATTATAAGGTATTTTCAATGATACACAGCATATTACGTTATATTATAAGGTATTTTCAATGATAAAGTACTATATATTATAAGGTATTTTCAATGATACACTACAAATTACGATATATTATAAGGTATTTTCACTGATACACTGCATATTACGTTATATTATAAGGTATTTTCATTGATAGACTGCATATTAAGTTATATTATAAGGTATTTTCAATGATACACTGCATATTACGTTTTATTATAAGGTATTTTCAATGATACATTGCATATTACATTATATTATAATGTATTTTCAGTGATAAACTACTATATATTACAAGGTAGTTTCAATGATACACTACAAATTACCATATATTCTAAGGTATTTTCACTGATACACTGCATATTACGTTATATTATAAGGTATTTTCATTGATACACTACAAATTACCATATATTATAAGGTATTTTCAATGATACACTGCATATTACGTTATATTATAAGGTATTTTCAATGATACACAGAATATTACGTTATATTATAAGGTATTTTCATTGATACACTACAAATTACCATATATTATAAGGTATCTTCAATGATACACTGCATATTACGTTTTATTATAAGGTATTTTCAATGATACACTGCATATTACGTTATATTATAAGGTATTTTCAATGATAAACTACTATATATTATAAGGTATTTTCAATGATACACTACAAATTACGATATATTATAAGGTATTTTCACTGATACACTGCATATTACGTTATATTATAAGGTATTTTCATTGATAGACTGCATATTAAGTTATATTATAAGGTATTTTCAATGATACACTGCATATTACGTTTTATTATAAGGTATTTTCAATGATACATTGCATATTACATTATATTATAATGTATTTTCAGTGATAAACTACTATATATTACAAGGTAGTTTCAATGATACACTACAAATTACCATATATTCTAAGGTATTTTCAATGATACACTGCATATTACGTTATATTATAAGGTATTTTCAATGATACACAGAATATTACGTTATATTATAAGGTATTTTCATTGATACACTACAAATTACCATATATTATAAGGTATCTTCAATGATACACTGCATATTACGTTTTATTATAAGGTATTTTCAATGATACACTGCATATTACGTAATATTATAAGGTATTTTCAATGATACACTGCATATTACGTTATATTATAAGGTATTTTCAATGATACACTGCATATTACGTTATATTATAAGGTATTTTCAATGATACACTGCATATTACGTTATATTATAAGATATTTTCATTGATGCACTACAAATTACCATATATTATAAGGTATTTTCAATGATACACTACAAATTACGATATATTATAAGGTATTTTCAATGATACACTGCATATTACGTTTTATTATAAGGTATTTTCAATGATACATTGCATATTACGTTTTATTATAAGGTATTTTCAGTGATAAACTACTATATATTACAATGTAGTTTCAATGATACACTACAAATTACCATATATTCTAAGGTATTTTCAATGATACACTGCATATTACGTTATATTATAAGGTATTTTCAATGATACACAGAATATTACGTTATATTATAAGGTATTGTCATTGATACACTACAAATTACCATATATTATAAGGTATTTTCAATGATACACTAAAAAATTACGATATATTATAAGGTATTTCCAATGATACACTGCATATTACGTTATTTTATAAGGTATTTTCAATGATACACTGCATATTATGTTATATTATAAGGTATTTTCAATGATACACTGCATATTACGTTATATTATAAGGTATTTTCAATGATAAACTACTATATATTATAAGGTATTTTCAATGATACACTACAAATTACGATATATTATAAGGTATTTTCAATTATTCACTGCATATTACGTTATATTATAAGGTATTGTCATTGATACACTACAAATTACCATATATTATAAGGTATTTTCAATGATACACTAAAAAATTACGATATATTATAAGGTATTTCCAATGATACACTGCATATTACGTTATATTATAAGGTATTTTCAATGATACACTGCATATTACGTTATATTATAAGGTATTTTCAATGATACACTGCATATTACGTTATATTATAAGGTATTTTCAATGATAAACTACTATATATTATAAGGTATTTTCAATGATACACTACAAATTACGATATATTATAAGGTATTTTCACTGATACACTGCATATTACGTTATATTATAAGGTATTTTCATTGATACACTACAAATTACCATATATTATAAGGTATTTTCAATGATACACTGCATATTACGTTATATTATAAGGTATTTTCAATGATACACAGAATATTACGTTATATTATAAGGTATTTTCATTGATACACTACAAATTACCATATATTATAAGGTATCTTCAATGATACACTGCATATTACGTTATACTATAAGGTATTTTCAATGATACACTGCATATTATGTTATATTATAAGGTATTTTCAATGATACACAGCATATTACGTTATATTATAAGGTATTTTCAATGATAAACTACTATATATTATAAGGTATTTTCAATGATACACTACAAATTACGATATATTATAAGGTATTTTCACTGATACACTGCATATTACGTTATATTATAAGGTATTTTCATTGATAGACTAGAATTACCATATATTCTAAGGTATTTTCAATGATACACTGCATATTACGTTATATTATAAGGTATTTTCATTGATACACTACAAATTACCATATATTATAAGGTATCTTCAATGATACACTGCATATTACGTTTTATTATAAGGTATTTTCAATGATACACTGCATATTACGTTATATTATAAGGTATTTTCAATGATACACTGCATATTACGTTATACTATAAGGTATTTTCAATGATACACTGCATATTATGTTATATTATAAGGTATTTTCAATGATACACAGCATATTACGTTATATTATAAGGTATTTTCAATGATAAACTACTATATATTATAAGGTATTTTCAATGATACACTACAAATTACGATATATTATAAGGTATTTTCACTGATACACTGCATATTACGTTATATTATAAGGTATTTTCATTGATAGACTGCATATTAAGTTATATTATAAGGTATTTTCAATGATACACTACAAATTACGATATATTATAAGGTATTTTCACTGATACACTGCATATTACGTTATATTATAAGGTATTTTCATTGATAGACTAGAATTACCATATATTCTAAGGTATTTTCAATGATACACTGCATATTACGTTATATTATAAGGTATTTTCAATGATACACTGCATATTACGTTATATTATAAGGTATTTTCAATGATACACTGCATATTACGTTATATTATAAGGTATTTTCATTGATGCACTACAAATTACCATATATTATAAGGTATTTTCAATGATACACTACAAATTACGATATATTATAAGGTATTTTCAATGATACACTGCATATTACGTTTTATTATAAGGTATTTTCAATGATACATTGCATATTACGTTTTATTATAAGGTATTTTCAGTGATAAACTACTATATATTACAAGGTAGTTTCAATGATACACTACAAATTACCATATATTCTAAGGTATTTTCAATGATACACTGCATATTACGTTATATTATAAGGTATTTTCAATGATACACAGAATATTACGTTATATTATAAGGTATTTTCATTGATACACTACAAATTACCATATATTATAAGGTATCTTCAATGATACACTGCATATTACGTTTTATTATAAGGTATTTTCAATGATACACTGCATATTACGTTATATTATAAGGTATTTTCAATGATACACTGCATATTACGTTATATTATAAGGTATTTTCAATGATACACTGCATATTACGTTATATTATAAGGTATTTTCATTGATGAACTACAAATTACCATATATTATAAGGTATTTTCAATGATACACTACAAATTACGATATATTATAAGGTATTTTCAATGATACACTGCATATTACGTTTTATTATAAGGTATTTTCAATGATACATTGCATATTACGTTTTATTATAAGGTATTTTCAGTGATAAACTACTATATATTACAAGGTAGTTTCAATGATACACTACAAATTACCATATATTCTAAGGTATTTTCAATGATACACTGCATATTACGTTATATTATAAGGTATTTTCAATGATACACAGAATATTACGTTATATTATAAGGTATTTTCATTGATACACTACAAATTACCATATATTATAAGGTATCTTCAATGATACACTGCATATTACGTTTTATTATAAGGTATTTTCAATTATACACTGCATATTACGTTATATTATAAGGTATTTTCAGTGATACACTACAAATTACCATATATTCTAAGGTATTTTCAATGGTACACTGCATATTACGTTATATTATAAGGTATTTTCAATGATACACAGAATATTACGTTATATTATAAGGTATTTTCATTGATACACTACAAATTACCATATATTATAAGGTATCTTCAATGATACACTGCATATTACGTTTTATTATAAGGTATTTTCAATTATACACTGCATATTACGTTATATTATAAGGTATTGTCATTGATACACTACAAATTACCATATATTATAAGGTATTTTCAATGATACACTAAAAAATTACGATATATTATAAGGTATTTCCAATGATACACTGCATATTACGTTATATTATAAGGTATTTTCAATGATAAACTACTATATATTATAAGGTATTTTCAATGATACACTACTATATATTATAAGGTATTTTCACTGATACACTGCATATTACGTTATATTATAAGGTATTTTCATTGATAGACTAGAATTACCATATATTCTAAGGTATTTTCAATGATACACTGCATATTACGTTATATTATAAGATATTTTCATTGATGCACTACAAATTACCATATATTATAAGGTATTTTCAATGATACACTACAAATTACGATATATTATAAGGTATTTTCAATGATACACTGCATATTACGTTTTATTATAAGGTATTTTCAATGATACATTGCATATTACGTTTTATTATAAGGTATTTTCAGTGATAAACTACTATATATTACAATGTAGTTTCAATGATACACTACAAATTACCATATATTCTAAGGTATTTTCAATGATACACTGCATATTACGTTATATTATAAGGTATTTTCAATGATACACAGAATATTACGTTATATTATAAGGTATTGTCATTGATACACTACAAATTACCATATATTATAAGGTATTTTCAATGATACACTAAAAAATTACGATATATTATAAGGTATTTCCAATGATACACTGCATATTACGTTATTTTATAAGGTATTTTCAATGATACACTGCATATTATGTTATATTATAAGGTATTTTCAATGATACACTGCATATTACGTTATATTATAAGGTATTTTCAATGATAAACTACTATATATTATAAGGTATTTTCAATGATACACTACAAATTACGATATATTATAAGGTATTTTCAATTATTCACTGCATATTACGTTATATTATAAGGTATTGTCATTGATACACTACAAATTACCATATATTATAAGGTATTTTCAATGATACACTAAAAAATTACGATATATTATAAGGTATTTCCAATGATACACTGCATATTACGTTATATTATAAGGTATTTTCAATGATACACTGCATATTATGTTATATTATAAGGTATTTTCAATGATACACTGCATATTACGTTATATTATAAGGTATTTTCAATGATAAACTACTATATATTATAAGGTATTTTCAATGATACACTACAAATTACGATATATTATAAGGTATTTTCACTGATACACTGCATATTACGTTATATTATAAGGTATTTTCATTGATACACTACAAATTACCATATATTATAAGGTATTTTCAATGATACACTGCATATTACGTTATATTATAAGGTATTTTCAATGATACACAGAATATTACGTTATATTATAAGGTATTTTCATTGATACACTACAAATTACCATATATTATAAGGTATCTTCAATGATACACTGCATATTACGTTTTATTATAAGGTATTTTCAATGATACACTGCATATTACGTTATATTATAAGGTATTTTCAATGATACACTGCATATTACGTTATACTATAAGGTATTTTCAATGATACACTGCATATTATGTTATATTATAAGGTATTTTCAATGATACACAGCATATTACGTTATATTATAAGGTATTTTCAATGATAAACTACTATATATTATAAGGTATTTTCAATGATACACTACAAATTACGATATATTATAAGGTATTTTCACTGATACACTGCATATTACGTTATATTATAAGGTATTTTCATTGATAGACTGCATATTAAGTTATATTATAAGGTATTTTCAATGATACACTACAAATTACGATATATTATAAGGTATTTTCAATGATACACTGCATATTACGTTATATTATAAGGTATTTTCATTGATAGACTAGAATTACCATATATTCTAAGGTATTTTCAATGATACACTGCATATTACGTTATATTATAAGGTATTTTCAATGATACACTGCATATTACGTTATATTATAAGGTATTTTCAATGATACACTGCATATTACGTTATATTATAAGGTATTTTCATTGATGCACTACAAATTACCATATATTATAAGGTATTTTCAATGATACACTACAAATTACGATATATTATAAGGTATTTTCAATGATACACTGCATATTACGTTTTATTATAAGGTATTTTCAATGATACATTGCATATTACGTTTTATTATAAGGTATTTTCAGTGATAAACTACTATATATTACAAGGTAGTTTCAATGATACACTACAAATTACCATATATTCTAAGGTATTTTCAATGATACACTGCATATTACGTTATATTATAAGGTATTTTCAATGATACACAGAATATTACGTTATATTATAAGGTATTTTCATTGATACACTACAAATTACCATATATTATAAGGTATCTTCAATGATACACTGCATATTACGTTTTATTATAAGGTATTTTCAATGATACACTGCATATTACGTTATATTATAAGGTATTTTCAATGATACACTGCATATTACGTTATATTATAAGGTATTTTCAATGATACACTGCATATTACGTTATATTATAAGGTATTTTCATTGATGAACTACAAATTACCATATATTATAAGGTATTTTCAATGATACACTACAAATTACGATATATTATAAGGTATTTTCAATGATACACTGCATATTACGTTTTATTATAAGGTATTTTCAATGATACATTGCATATTACGTTTTATTATAAGGTATTTTCAGTGATAAACTACTATATATTACAAGGTAGTTTCAATGATACACTACAAATTACCATATATTCTAAGGTATTTTCAATGATACACTGCATATTACGTTATATTATAAGGTATTTTCAATGATACACAGAATATTACGTTATATTATAAGGTATTTTCATTGATACACTACAAATTACCATATATTATAAGGTATCTTCAATGATACACTGCATATTACGTTTTATTATAAGGTATTTTCAATTATACACTGCATATTACGTTATATTATAAGGTATTGTCATTGATACACTACAAATTACCATATATTCTAAGGTATTTTCAATGATACACTGCATATTACGTTATATTATAAGGTATTTTCAATGATACACAGAATATTACGTTATATTATAAGGTATTTTCATTGATACACTACAAATTACCATATATTATAAGGTATCTTCAATGATACACTGCATATTACGTTTTATTATAAGGTATTTTCAATTATACACTGCATATTACGTTATATTATAAGGTATTGTCATTGATACACTACAAATTACCATATATTATAAGGTATTTTCAATGATACACTAAAAAATTACGATATATTATAAGGTATTTCCAATGATACACTGCATATTACGTTATATTATAAGGTATTTTCAATGATATACTGCATATTACGTTATATTATAAGGTATTTTCAATGATACACTGCATATTACGTTATATTATAAGGTATTTTCAATGATAAACTACTATATATTATAAGGTATTTTCAATGATACACTACAAATTACGATATATTATAAGGTATTTTCAATTATACACTGCATATTACGTTATATTATAAGGTATTGTCATTGATACACTACAAATTACCATATATTATAAGGTATTTTCAATGATACACTAAAAAATTACGATATATTATAAGGTATTTCCAATGATACACTGCATATTACGTTATATTATAAGGTATTTTCAATGATACACTGCATATTATGTTATATTATAAGGTATTTTCAATGATACACTGCATATTACGTTATATTATAAGGTATTTTCAATGATAAACTACTATATATTATAAGGTATTTTCAATGATACACTACAAATTACGATATATTATAAGGTATTTTCACTGATACACTGCATATTACGTTATATTATAAGGTATTTTCATTGATAGACTAGAATTACCATATATTCTAAGGTATTTTCAATGATACACTGCATATTACGTTATATTATAAGGTATTTTCAATGATACACTGCATATTACGTTATATTATAAGGTATTTTCAATGATACACTGCATATTACGTTATATTATAAGGTATTTTCATTGATGCACTACAAATTACCATATATTATAAGGTATTTTCAATGATACACTACAAATTACGATATATTATAAGGTATTTTCAATGATACACTGCATATTACGTTTTATTATAAGGTATTTTCAATGATACATTGCATATTACGTTTTATTATAAGGTATTTTCAGTGATAAACTACTATATATTACAAGGTAGTTTCAATGATACACTACAAATTACCATATATTCTAAGGTATTTTCAATGATACACTGCATATTACGTTATATTATAAGGTATTTTCAATGATACACAGAATATTACGTTATATTATAAGGTATTTTCATTGATACACTACAAATTACCATATATTATAAGGTATCTTCAATGATACACTGCATATTACGTTTTATTATAAGGTATTTTCAATGATACACTGCATATTACGTTATATTATAAGGTATTTTCAATGATACACTGCATATTACGTTATACTATAAGGTATTTTCAATGATACACTGCATATTATGTTATATTATAAGGTATTTTCAATGATACACAGCATATTACGTTATATTATAAGGTATTTTCAATGATAAACTACTATATATTATAAGGTATTTTCAATGATACACTACAAATTACGATATATTATAAGGTATTTTCACTGATACACTGCATATTACGTTATATTATAAGGTATTTTCATTGATAGACTGCATATTAAGTTATATTATAAGGTATTTTCAATGATACACTGCATATTACGTTTTATTATAAGGTATTTTCAATGATACATTGCATATTACATTATATTATAATGTATTTTCAGTGATAAACTACTATATATTACAAGGTAGTTTCAATGATACACTACAAATTACCATATATTATAAGGTATCTTCAATGATACACTGCATATTACGTTTTATTATAAGGTATTTTCAATGATACACTGCATATTACGTTATATTATAAGGTATTTTCAATGATACACTGCATATTATGTTATATTATAAGGTATTTTCAATGATACACTGCATATTACGTTATATTATAAGGTATTTTCAATGATAAACTACTATATATTATAAGGTATTTTCAATGATACACTACAAATTACGATATATTATAAGGTATTTTCACTGATACACTGCATATTACGTTATATTATAAGGTATTTTCATTGATAGACTAGAATTACCATATATTCTAAGGTATTTTCAATGATACACTGCATATTACGTTATATTATAAGGTATTTTCAATGATACACTGCATATTACGTTATATTATAAGGTATTTTCAATGATACACTGCATATTACGTTATATTATAAGGTATTTTCAATGATACACTGCATATTACGTTATATTATAAGGTATTTTCATTGATGAACTACAAATTACCATATATTATAAGGTATTTTCAATGATACACTACAAATTACGATATATTATAAGGTATTTTCAATGATACACTGCATATTACGTTTTATTATAAGGTATTTTCAATGATACATTGCATATTACGTTTTATTATAAGGTATTTTCAGTGATAAACTACTATATATTACAAGGTAGTTTCAATGATACACTACAAATTACCATATATTCTAAGGTATTTTCAATGATACACTGCATATTACGTTATATTATAAGGTATTTTCAATGATACACAGAATATTACGTTATATTATAAGGTATTTTCATTGATACACTACAAATTACCATATATTATAAGGTATCTTCAATGATACACTGCATATTACGTTTTATTATAAGGTATTTTCAATTATACACTGCATATTACGTTATATTATAAGGTATTGTCATTGATACACTACAAATTACCATATATTATAAGGTATTTTCAATGATACACTAAAAAATTACGATATATTATAAGGTATTTCCAATGATACACTGCATATTACGTTATATTATAAGGTATTTTCAATGATACACTGCATATTATGTTATATTATAAGGTATTTTCAATGATACACTGCATATTACGTTATATTATAAGGTATTTTCAATGATACACTGCATATTACGTTATATTATAAGGTATTTTCAATGATAAACTACTATATATTATAAGGTATTTTCAATGATACACTACAAATTACGATATATTATAAGGTATTTTCACTGATACACTGCATATTACGTTATATTATAAGGTATTTTCATTGATAGACTAGAATTACCATATATTCTAAGGTATTTTCAATGATACACTGCATATTACGTTATATTATAAGGTATTTTCAATGATACACTGCATATTACGTTATATTATAAGGTATTTTCAATGATACACTGCATATTACGTTATATTATAAGGTATTTTCAATGATACACTGCATATTACGTTATATTATAAGGTATTTTCATTGATGCACTACAAATTACCATATATTATAAGGTATTTTCAATGATACACTACAAATTACGATATATTATAAGGTATTTTCAATTATACACTGCATATTACGTTATATTATAAGGTATTGTCATTGATACACTACAAATTACCATATATTATAAGGTATTTTCAATGATACACTAAAAAATTACGATATATTATAAGGTATTTCCAATGATACACTGCATATTACGTTATATTATAAGGTATTTTCAATGATACACTGCATATTATGTTATATTATAAGGTATTTTCAATGATACACTGCATATTACGTTATATTATAAGGTATTTTCAATGATAAACTACTATATATTATAAGGTATTTTCAATGATACACTACAAATTACGATATATTATAAGGTATTTTCACTGATACACTGCATATTACGTTATATTATAAGGGATTTTCATTGATAGACTAGAATTACCATATATTCTAAGGTATTTTCAATGATACACTGCATATTACGTTATATTATAAGGTATTTTCAATGATACACTGCATATTACGTTATATTATAAGGTATTTTCAATGATACACTGCATATTACGTTATATTATAAGGTATTTTCAATGATAAACTACTATATATTATAAGGTATTTTCAATGATACACTACAAATTACGATATATTATAAGGTATTTTCAATTATACACTGCATATTACGTTATATTATAAGGTATTGTCATTGATACACTACAAATTACCATATATTATAAGGTATTTTCAATGATACACTAAAAAATTACGATATATTATAAGGTATTTTCAATGATACACTGCATATTACGTTATATTATAAGGTATTTTCAATGATACACTGCATATTATGTTATATTATAAGGTATTTTCAATGATACACTGCATATTACGTTATATTATAAGGTATTTTCAATGATAAACTACTATATATTATAAGGTATTTTCAATGATACACTACAAATTACGATATATTATAAGGTATTTTCACTGATACACTGCATATTACGTTATATTATAAGGGATTTTCATTGATAGACTAGAATTACCATATATTCTAAGGTATTTTCAATGATACACTGCATATTACGTTATATTATAAGGTATTTTCAATGATACACTGCATATTACGTTATATTATAAGGTATTTTCAATGATACACTGCATATTACGTTATATTATAAGGTATTTTCAATGATACACTGCATATTACGTTATATTATAAGGTATTTTCATTGATGCACTACAAATTACCATATATTATAAGGTATTTTCAATGATACACTACAAATTACGATATATTATAAGGTATTTTCAATGATACACTGCATATTACGTTTTATTATAAGGTATTTTCAATGATACATTGCATATTACGTTTTATTATAAGGTATTTTCAGTAATAAACTACTATATATTACAAGGTAGTTTCAATGATACACTACAAATTACCATATATTCTAAGGTATTTTCAATGATACACTGCATATTACGTTATATTATAAGGTATTTTCAATGATACACAGAATATTACGTTATATTATAAGGTATTTTCATTGATACACTACAAATTACCATATATTATAAGGTATCTTCAATGATACACTGCATATTACGTTTTATTATAAGGTATTTTCAATGATACACTGCATATTACGTTATATTATAAGGTATTTTCAATGATACACTGCATATTACGTTATACTATAAGGTATTTTCAATGATACACTGCATATTACGTTATATTATAAGGTATTTTCAATTATACACTGCATATTACGTTATATTATAAGGTATTGTCATTGATACACTACAAATTACCATATATTATAAGGTATTTTCAATGATACACTAAAAAATTACGATATATTATAAGGTATTTTCCAATGATACACTGCATATTACGTTATATTATAAGGTATTTTCAATGATACACTGCATATTATGTTATATTATAAGGTATTTTCGATGATACACTGCATATTACGTTATATTATAAGGTATTTTCAATGATAAACTACTATATATTATAAGGTATTTTCAATGATACACTACAAATTACGATATATTATAAGGTATTTTCAATGATACACTGCATATTACGTTATATTATAAGGTATTTTCAATGATAAACTACTATATATTATAAGGTATTTTCAATGATACACTACAAATTACGATATATTATAAGGTATTTTCACTGATACACTGCATATTACGTTATATTATAAGGTATTTTCATTGATACACTACAAATTACCATATATTATAAGGTATCTTCAATGATACACTGCATATTACGTTTTATTATAAGGTATTTTCAATGATACACTGCATATTACGTTATATTATAAGGTATTTTCAATGATACACTGCATATTACGTTATATTATAAGGTATTTTCAATGATACACTGCATATTACGTTATATTATAAGGTATTTTCAATTATACACTGCATATTACGTTTTATTATAAGGTATTTTCAATGATACACTGCATATTACGTTATATTATAAGGTATTTTCAATGATACACTGCATATTACGTTATATTATAAGGTATTTTCAATGATACACTGCATATTACGTTATATTATAAGGTATTTTCAATGATACACAGAATATTACGTTATATTATAAGGTATTTTCATTGATACACTACAAATTACCATATATTATAAGGTATCTTCAATGATACACTGCATATTACGTTTTATTATAAGGTATTTTCAATGATACACTGCATATTACGTTATATTATAAGGTATTTTCAATGATACACTGCATATTACGTTATACTATAAGGTATTTTCAATGATACACTGCATATTACGTTATATTATAAGGTATTTTCAATTATACACTGCATATTACGTTATATTATAAGGTATTGTCATTGATACACTACAAATTACCATATATTATAAGGTATTTTCAATGATACACTAAAAAATTACGATATATTATAAGGTATTTCCAATGATACACTGCATATTAACGTTATATTATAAGGTATTTTCAATGATACACTGCATATTATGTTATAATATAAGGTAATTTTCAATGATACACTGCATATTACGTTATATTATAAGGTATTTTCAATGATAAACTACTATATATTATAAGGTATTTTCAATGATACACTGCATATTACGTTATATTATAAGGTATTTTCAATGATAAACTACTATATATTATAAGGTATTTTCAATGATACACTACAAATTACCATATATTATAAGGTATCTTCAATGATACACTGCATATTACGTTTTATTATAAGGTATTTTCAATGATACACTGCATATTACGTTATATTATAAGGTAATATGCAGTGTATCAGTGAAAATTACGTTATATTATAAGGTATTTTCAATGATACACTGCATATTACGTTATATTATAAGGTATTTTCAATGATACACTGCATATTACGTTATATTATAAGGTATTGTCATTGATACACTACAAATTACCATATATTATAAGGTATTTTCAGTGATACACTAAAAAATTACGATATATTATAAGGTATTTCCAATGATACACTGCATATTACGTTATATTATAAGGTATTTTCAATGATAAACTACTATATATTATAAGGTATTTTCAATGATACACTGCATATTACGTTATATTATAAGGTATTTTCATGATAAACTACTATATATTATAAGGTATTTTCAATGATACACTACAAATTACCATATATTATAAGGTATCTTCAATGATACACTGCATATTACGTTTTATTATAAGGTATTTTCAATGATACACTGCATATTACGTTATATTATAAGGTATTTTCAAAGATTACACTGCATATTTACGTTATATTATAAGGTATTTTCAATGATACACTGCATATTACGTTATATTATAAGGTATTTTCAATGATACACTTGCATATTTACGTTATATTATAAGGTATTTTCATTGATACAATACAAATTACCATATATTATTTATTTTCAATGATACACTAAAAAATTACGATATATTATAAGGTATTTCCAATGATACACTGCATATTACGTTACATTATAAGGTATTTTCATTGATAGACTAGAATTACCATATATTTTAAGGTATTTTCAATGATATACTGTAATTTACGTTATATTATAAGGTGTTTTCAATGATACACTGCATATTACGTTTATATTATAAGGTATTTTTAATGAGTACACTGCATATTACGTTATATTATAAGGTATTCTCAATGATACACTGCATATTACGTTATATTATAAGGTATTTTCAATGATAAACTACTATATATTACAAGGTATTTTCAATGATACACTACAAATTACGCTATATTATAAGGTATTTTCACTGATACACTGCATATTACGTTATATTATAAGGTATTTTCCATTGATAGACTAGAATTACCATATATTCTAAGGTATTTTCAATGATACACTGCATATTACGTTATATTATAACGTATTTCAATGATAAACACATATTACGATATATTATATGGTATTTTTCAATGATACACTGCATAATACGTTATATTATATGGTATTTTAAATGATACACTGCATATTACGTTATATTATAAAGTATATTCAATGATAAACTATATATTACGATATATTATATGGTATTTTCAATGATACACTGCATATTACGTTATATTATAAGGTATTTTCATTGATACACTACAAATTACCATATATTATAAGGTATTTTTCAATGATACACTGCATATTACGTTATATTATAAGGTATTTTCATTGATACACTACAAATTACCATATATTATAATGTGTTTTCAATGATACACTGCATATTTACATTATATCATAAGGTATTTTCAATGATACACTGCATATTACGTTATATTATAAGGTATTTTCAATGATACACTGCATATTACGTTGTATTATAAGGTATTTTCATTGATAGACTAGAATTACCATATATTCTAAGGTATTTTCAATGATACACTGCATATTACGTTTTATTATAAGGTATTTTCAATGATACACTGCATATTACGTTATATTATAAGGTATTTTCAATGATTACACTGCATATTACGTTGTATTATAAGGTATTTTCATTGATAGACTAGAATTACCATATATTCTAAGGTATTTCAATGATACACTGCATATTACGTTTTATTATAAGGTATTTTCAATGATACACTGCATATTACGTTATATTATAAGGTATTTTCAATGATACACTACATATTACGATATATTATATGGTATTTTCAATGATACACTGCATATTACGTTGTATTATATGGTATTTTAAATGATACACTGCATATTACGTTATATTATAAAGTATATTCAATGATAAACTATATATTACGATATATTATATGGTATTTTCAATGATACACTGCATATTACGTTATATTATGAGGTATTTTCGTTGATACATTACAAATTACCATATATCATAAGGTATTTTCAATGATACACTGCATATTACGTTATATTATAAGATGTTTTCAATGATAAACTACTATATATTATAAGGTATTTTCAATGATGCACTGCATATTACGTTATACTATATGGTATTTTCAATGATACACTACAAATTACGATATATTATAAGGTATTTTCAATGATACACTGCATATTACGTTGTATTATAAGGTATTTTCATTGATAGACTAGAATTACCATATATTCTAAGGTATTTTCAATGATACACTGCATATTACGTTTATTATAAGGTAGTTTCAATGATACACTGCATATTACGTTATATATAAGGTATTTTCAATGATACACTGCATATTACGTTAT
>CAKAJI010001077.1:0-30580 GCA_916610255.1 Lasioglossum lativentre
ATAAGGTATTTTCAATGGTACTCTGCATATTACGTTATATTATGAGGTATTATCAATGATAGACTGCATATTACATTATATTATAAGGTATTTTCTATGATACAGTGCATATTACGTTATATTATGAGGTATTTTCAATGATACACTGCATATTACGTTATATTATAAGGTATTTTGAATGATACTCTGCATATTACGTTATATTATAAGGTATTTTCAATGATACACTGCATATTACGTTATATTATAAGGTACTTTCAATGATATACTGCATATTACGTTATTTTATAAGGCATTTTCAATGATAGACTGCATATTACGTTATATTATCACGTATTTTCAATGATTGACTGCATATTACGTAATATTATAAGGTATTTTCAATGATAGACTGCAAATATTAAATTATATTATAAGGTATTTTCAATGATACACTACATATTACATTATATTATAGGGTATTTTCAATGATACACTGCATATTACGTTATATTATAAGGTATTTTCAATGATACACTGCATATTACATTATATTATAGGGTATTTTGAATGATACTCTGCATATTACGTTACATTACAAGATATTTTCAATGATACACTGCTTATTACGTTACATTATAAGGTATTTTCAATGATACACTGCAAATATTACATTTTTATTAGAAGGTATTTTCAATGATACACTGCATATTACATTATATTATAGGGTATTTTCAATGATACACTGCATATTACGTTATATTATAAGGTATTTCCAATGATTGACTGCATATTACGTAATATTATAAGGTATTTTCAATGATAGACTGCAAATATTACATTATATTAAAAGGTATTTTCAATGATACACTGCATATTACATAATATTATAGGGTATTTTCAATGATACACTGCATATTACGTTATAATATAAGGTATTTTCAATGATAGACTGCAAATATTACATTATATTATAAGGTATTTTCAATGATACACTGCATATTACATTATATTATAGGGTATTTTCAATGATACACTGCATATTACGTTATATTATAAGGTATTTTCAATGATACACTGCATATTACTATATATTATAGATATTTTCAATGATAGACTGCATAACAACGTTATATTATAAGCTATTTTCAATTATTCATTGCATATTACGTTATATTATAAGATATTTTCAATGATAGACTGCATATTACATTACATTATAATGTATTTTCAATGATACAGTGCATATTACGTAACATTATAAGGTATTTTCAATGATACACTGCATATTACGTTATATTATCACGTATTTTCTATAATTGACTGCATATTACGTAATATTATAAGGTATTTGCAATGATAGACTGCAAATATTACATTAAATTATAAGGTATATTTCAATGATACACTGCATATTACATTATATTATAGGGTATTTTCAGTGATACACTGCATATTAAGTTATTATAAGGTATTTTCAATGATACACTGCATATTACGTTATATTATAAGGTATTTGCAATGATACACTGCATATTACGTTATATTATCACGTATTTTTAATGATAGACTGCATATTACTATATATTATAAGGCATTTTCAATGATACACCTGCATATTACGTTATATTATAAGGCATTTTCAATGATACTCTGCATATTACGTTACATTATAAGGTATTTTCAATGATGTACTGCATATCACGTTATAGTTATAAGGTATTTTCAATGATACTCTGCATATTACGTTATATTATGAGGTATTATCAATGATAGACTGCATATTACATTATATTATAAGGTATTTTCTATGATACAGTGCATATTACGTTATATTATGAGGTATTTTCAATGATACACTGCTTATTACGTTATATTATAAGGTATTTTGAATGATACTCTGCATATACGTTATATTATAAGGTATTTTCAATGATACACTGCATATTACGTTATATTATAAGGTATTTTCAATGATATACTGCATATTACGTTATTTTATAAGGCATTTTCAATGATACACTGCATATTACGTTATATTATAAGGTATTTTCAATGATACACTGCATATTACGTTATATTATCACGTATTTTTAATGATAGACTGCATATTACTATATATTATAAGGCATTTTCAATGATACACTGCATATTACGTTATAATATAAGGCATTTTCAATGATACTCTGCATATTACATTATATTATAGGGTATTTTCAATGATAGACAGCATATTACGTTATATTATCACGTATTTTCAATGATAGACTGCATATCACGTTGTATTATAAGGTATTTTCAATGATACACTGCATATTACGTTACATTATAAGGTATTGTCAATGATACTCTGCATATTACATTATATTATAAGATATTTTCAATGATAGACTGCATATTACATTACGTTATAATGGATTTTCAATAATACACTGCATATTACGTTACTTATAAGGTATTTTCAATGATACACTGCATATTACGTTATATTATAAGGTATTTTCAATGATATACTGCATAATACGTTATATTATAAGGCATTTTCAATGATAGACAGCATATTACGTTATATTATCACGTATTTTCAAGGATTGACTGCATATTACGTAATATTATAAGGTATTTTCAATGATAGACTGCAAATATTACATTATGTTATAAGGTATTTTCAATGATACACTGCATATTACGTTATATTATAAGGTATTTTCAATGATACACTGCATATTACGTTATATTATCACTTATTTTCAATGATATACTGCATATTACGTTATATTATAAAGCATTTTCAATGATAGACTGCATATTACGTTATATTATCACGTATTTTCAATGATTGACTGCATATTACATTACGTTATAATGTATTTTCAATAATACACTGCATATTACGTTACATTATAAGGTATTTTCAATTATACACTGCATATTACGTTATATTATAAGGTATTTTCAATGATATACTGCATATTACGTTATATTATAAGGCATTTTCAATGATAGACTGCATATTACGTATATTATCACGTATTTTTAAATGATTGACTGCATATTACGTTATATTATAAGGTATTTTCAATGATACACTGCATATTACGTTATATTATAAGGTATTTTCAATGATATACTGCATATTACGTTATATTATAAGGTATTTTCAATGATAGACTGCATATTACGTTATATTATCACGTATTTTCAATGATTGACTGCATATTACGTTATATTATAAGGTATTTTCAATGATACACTGCATATTACGTTATATTATCACGTATTTTCAATTATGGAGTGCATATTACGTTATAATATAAGGTATTTTCAATGATACACTGCATATTACGTTATATTATAAGGTATTTTCAATGATAGACTGCATATAACATTACGTTATAATGTATTTTCAATAATACACTGCATATTACGTTAACATTATAAGGTATTTTCAATTATACACTGCATATTACGTTATATGGGAAGGTATTTTCAATGATATACTGCATATTACGTTATATTATAAGATATTTTCAATGACAGACTGCATATTACAATATATTATATGATATTTTCAATGATGGAGTGCATATTACGTTATATTATCACTTATTTTCAATGATATACTGCATATTACGTTATATTATAAGCCATTTTCAATGATAGACTGCATATAACATTACGTTATAATGTATTTTCAATAATACACTGCATATTACGTTACATTATAAGGTATTTTCAATTATACACTGCATATTACGTTATATTATAAGGTATTTTCAATGATAGACTGCATATAACATTACGTTATAATGTATTTTCAATAATACACTGCATATTACGTTACATTATAAGGTATTTTCAATTATACACTGCATATTACGTTATATTATCACTTATTTTCAATGATATACTGCATATTACGTTATATTATAAGCCATTTTCAATGATAGACTGCATATTACGTTATATTATCACGTATTTTCAATGATTGACTGCACAACACGTAATATTATAAGGTATTTGCAATGATAGACTGCAAATATTACATTATATTATAAGGTATTTTCAATGATACACTGCATATTACATTATATTATAGGGTATTTTCAATGATACACTGCATATTACGTTATATTATAAGGTATTTTCAATGATAGACTGCATATAACATTACGTTATAATGTATTTTCAATAATACACTGCATATTACGTTACATTATAAGGTATTTTCAATTATACACTGCATATTACGTTATATTATAAGGTATTTTCAATGATATACTGCATATTACGTTATATTATAAGATATTTTCAATGACAGACTGCATATTACAATATATTATATGATATTTTCAATGATGGAGTGCATATTACGTTACATTATAAGGTATTTTCAATGATACACTGCATATTACGTTACATTATAAGGTATTTTCAATGATACACTGCATATTACGTTATATTATCACGTATTTTCAATGATTGACTGCATATTACATTATATTATAAGGTATTTTCAATGATACACTGCATATTACGTTATATTATAAGGTATTTTCAATGGAATACTGCATATTACGTTATATTATAACGCATTTTCAATGATAGACTGCATATTACGTTATATTATCACGTATTTTCAATGATTGACTGCATATTACGTAATATTATAAGGTATTTTCAATGATATACTGCATATCACGTTGTATTATAAGGTATTTTCTATGATACAGTGCATATTACGCTATATTATGAGGTATTTTCAATGATACACTGCATATTACGGTATATTATAAGGTATTTTGAATGATACTCTGCATATTACGTTACATTACAAGATATTTTCAATGATACACTGCTTATTACGTTACATTATAAGGTATTTTCAATGATATACTGCATATTACGTTATATTATAAGGTATTTTCAATGATAGACTGCATATTACATTACGTTATAATGTATTTTCAATAATACACTGCATATTACGTTACATTATAAGGTATTTTCAATGATACACTGCATATTACGTTATATTATAAGGCATTTTCAATGATACACTGCATATTACGTTATATTATAAGGCATTTTCAATGATATACTGCATATTACGTTATATTATAAGGCATTTTCAATGATAGACTGCATATTACGTTATATTATCACGTATTTTCAATGATTGACTGCATATTACGTAATATTATAAGGTATTTGCAATGATAGACTGCAAATATTACATTATATTATAAGGTATTTTCAAAGATATACTGCATATTACGTTATATTATAAGGTATTTTCAATGATAGACTGCAAATATTACATTATATTATAAGGTATTTTCAATGATACACTGCATATTACGTTATATTATAAGGTATTTTCAATGATACACTGCATATTACATTATATTATAGGGTATTTTCAATGATACACTGCATATTACGTTATATTATAAGGTATTTTCAATGATAGACTGCATATTACATTACGTTATAATGTATTTTCAATAATACACTGCATATTACGTTACATTATAAGGTATTTTCAATGATACACTGCATATTACGTTATATTATAAGGTATTTTCAATGATATACTGCATATTACGTTATATTATAAGGCATTTTCAATGATACACTGCATATTACGTTATATTATCACGTGTTTTTAATGATAGACTGCATATTACTATATATTATAAGGCATTTTCAATGATACACTGCATATTACGTTACATTATAAGGTATTGTCAATGATACACTGCATATTACATTATATTATAAGATATTTTCAATGATAGACTGTATACTACATTACGTTATAATGTATTTTCAATAATACACTGCATATTACGTTACATTATAAGGTATTTTCAATGATACACTGCATATTACGTTATATTATAAGGCATTTTCAATGATACTCTGCATATTACGTTATATTATCACGTATTTTCAATGATATACTGCATATTACGTTATATTATAAGGTATTTTGAATGATACTCTGCATATTACGTTACATTACAAGATATTTTCAATGATACACTGCTTATTACGTTACATTATAAGGTATTTTCAATGATATACTGCATATTACGTTATATTATAAGGCATTTTCACTGATACACTGCATATTACGTTATATTATCACGTATTTTCAATGATATACTGCATATTACATTATATTATAGGGTATTTTCAATGATACACTGCATATTACGTTATATTATAGGGTATTTTCAATGATACACTGCATATTACGTTATATTATAAGGTATTTTCAATGATCGACTGCATATTACTTTACGTTATAATGTATTTTCAATAATACACTGCATATTACGTTTCATTATAAGGTATTTTCAATGATACACTGCATATTACGTTATATTATAAGGTATTTTCAATGATATACTGCATATTACGTTATATTATAAGGCATTTTCAATGATAGACTGCATATTACGTTATATTATCACGTATTTTCAATGATTGACTGCATATTACGTAATATTATAAGGTATTTTCAATGATAGACTGCAAATATTACATTATATTATAAGGTATTTTCAATGATACACTGCATATTACGTTATATTATAAGGTACTTTCAATGATACACTGCATATTACGTTATATTATCACGTATTTTCAATGATATACTGCATATTACGTTATATTATAAGGCATTTTCAATGATAGACTGCATATTACGTTATATCATCACGTATTTTCAATGATTGACTGCATATTACGTAATATTATAAGGTATTTGCAATGATAGACTGCAAATATTACATTATATTGTAAGGTATTTTCAATGATACACTGCATATTACATTGTATTATAGGGTATTTTCAATGATACACTGCATATTACGTTATATTATAAGGTATTTTCAATGATAGACTGCATATTACATTACGTTATAATGTATTTTCAATAATACACTGCATATTACGTTACATTATAAGGTATTTTCAATGACACACTGCATATTACATTATATTATAGGGTATTTTCAATGATACACTGCATATTACGTTATATTATCACGTATTTTTAATGATAGACTGCATATTACTATATATTATAAGGCATTTTCAATGATACACTGCATATTACGTTATATTATAAGGTATTTTCAATGATATACTGCATATTACGTTACATTATAAGGTATTTTCAATGATACACTGCATATTACGTTATATTATCACGTATTTTTAATGATAGACTGCATATTACTATATATTATAAGGCATTTTCAATGATACACTGCATATTACGTTATATTATAAGGTATTTTCAATGATATACTGCATATTACGTTACATTATAAGGTATTTTCAATGATACACTGCATATTACGTTATATTATAAGGCATTTTCAATGATACTCTGCATATTACGTTATATTATCACGTATTTTCAATGATATACTGCATATTACGTTATATTATAAGGTATTTTCAATAATACTCTGCATATTACGTTATATTATGAGGTATTATCAATGATAGACTGCATATTACATTATATTATAAGGTATTTTCTATGATACAGTGCATATTACGTTATATTATGAGGTATTTTCAATGATACACTGCATATTACGTTATATTATAAGGTATTTTGAATGATACTCTGCATATTACGTTACATTACAAGATATTTTCAATGATACACTGCTTATTACGTTACATTATAAGGTATTTTCAATGATATTCTGCATATTACGTTATATTATAAGGCATTTTCACTGATACACTGCATATTACGTTATATTATCACGTATTTTCAATGATATACTGCATATTACGTTATATTATAAGGCATTTTCAATGATAGACTGCATATTACGTTATATTATCACGTATTTTCAATGATTGACTGCATATTACGTAATATTATAAGGTATTTGCAATGATAGACTGCAAATATTACATTATATTATAAGGTATTTTCAATGATACACTGCATATTACATTATATTATAGGGTATTTTCAATGATACACTGCATATTACGTTATATTATAAGGTATTTTCAATGATAGACTGCATATTACATTACGTTATAATGTATTTTCAATAATACACTGCATATTACGTTACATTATAAGGTATTTTCAATGATACACTGCATATTACGTTATATTATAAGGTATTTTCAATGATATACTGCATATTACGTTACGTTATAATGTATTTTCAATAATACACTACATATTCCGTTACATTATAAGGTATTTTCAATGATACACTGCATATTACGTTATATTATAAGGTATTTTCAATGATATACTGCATATTACGTTATATTATAAGGCATTTTCAATGATAGACTGCATATTACGTTATATTATCACGTATTTTCAATGATTGACTGCATATTACGTAATATTATAAGGTATTTTCAATGATACACTGCATATTACATTATATTATAGGGTATTTTCAATGATACACTGCATATTACGTTATATTATAAGATATTTTCAATGATACACTGCTTATTACGTTACATTATAAGGTATTTTCAATGATACACTGCATATTACGTTATATTATAAGGTATTTTGAATGATACTCTGCATATTACGTTGCATTACAAGATATTTTCAATGATACACTGCTTATTACGTTACATTATAAGGTATTTTCAATGATATACTGCATATTACGTTATATTATAAGGCATTTTCACTGATACACTGCATATTACGTTATATTATCACGTATTTTCAATGATATACTGCATATTACGTTATATTATAAGGCATTTTCAATGATAGACTGCATATTACGTTATATTATCACGTATTTTCAATGATTGACTGCATATTACGTAATATTATAAGGTATTTGCAATGATAGACTGCAAATATTACATTATATTATAAGGTATTTTCAATGATACACTGCATATTACATTATATTATAGGGTATTTTCAATGATACACTGCATATTACGTTATATTATAGGGTATTTTCAATGATACACTGCATATTACGTTATATTATAAGGTATTTTCAATGATCGACTGCATATTACATTACGTTATAATGTATTTTAAATAATACACTGCATATTACGTTACATTATAAGGTATTTTCAATGATACACTGCATATTACGTTATATTATAAGGTATTTTCAATGATATACTGCATATTACGTTATATTATAAGGCATTTTCAATGATAGACTGCATATTACGTTATATTATCACGTATTTTCAATGATTGACTGCATATTACGTAATATTATAAGGTATTTTCAATGATAGACTGCAAATATTACATTATATTATAAGGTATTTTCAATGATACACTGCATATTACGTTATATTATAAGGTATTTTCAATGATACACTGCATATTACGTTATATTATCACGTATTTTCAATGATATACTGCATATTACGTTATATTATAAGGCATTTTCAATGATAGACTGCATATTACGTTATATCATCACGTATTTTCAATGATTGACTGCATATTACGTAATATTATAAGGTATTTGCAATGATAGACTGCAAATATTACATTATATTGTAAGGTATTTTCAATGATACACTGCATATTACATTGTATTATAGGGTATTTTCAATGATACACTGCATATTACGTTATATTATAAGGTATTTTCAATGATAGACTGCATATTTCATTACGTTATAATGTATTTTCAATAATACACTGCATATTACGTTACATTATAAGGTATTTTCAATGACACACTGCATATTACATTATATTATAGGGTATTTTCAATGATATACTGCATATTACGTTATATTATCACGTATTTTTAATGATAGACTGCATATTACTATATATTATAAGGCATTTTCAATGATACACTGCATATTACGTTACATTATAAGGTATTTTCAATGATACACTGCATATTACATTATATTATAAGATATTTTCTATGATACAGTGCATATTACGTTATATTATGAGGTATTTTCAATGATACACTGCATATTACGTTATATTATAAGGTATTTTGAATGATACTCTGCATATTACGTTATATTATGAGGTATTATCAATGATAGACTGCATATTACATTATATTATAAGGTATTTTCTATGATACAGTGCATATTACGTTATATTATGAGGTATTTTCAATGATACACTGCATATTACGTTATATTATAAGGTATTTTGAATGATACTCTGCATATTACGTTACATTACAAGATATTTTCAATGATACACTGCTTATTACGTTACATTATAAGGTATTTTCAATGATATACTGCATATTACGTTATATTATAAGGCATTTTCACTGATACACTGCATATTACGTTATATTATCACGTATTTTCAATGATATACTGCATATTACGTTATATTATAAGGCATTTTCAATGATAGACTGCATATTACGTTATATTATCACGTATTTTCAATGATTGACTGCATATTACGTAATATTATAAGGTATTTTCAATGATACACTGCATATTACATTATATTATAGGGTATTTTCAATGATACACTGCATATTACATTATATTATAGGGTATTTTCAATGATACACTGCATATTACGTTATATTATAAGGTATTTTCAATGATAGACTGCATATTACATTACGTTATAATGTATTTTCAATAATACACTGCATATTACGTTATATTATAAGGTATTTTCAATGATATACTGCATATTACGTTACGTTATAATGTATTTTCAATAATACACTACATATTCCGTTACATTATAAGGTATTTTCAATGATACACTGCATATTACGTTATATTATAAGGTATTTTCAATGATATACTGCATATTACGTTATATTATAAGGCATTTTCAATGATAGACTGCATATTACGTTATATTATCACGTATTTTCAATGATTGACTGCATATTACGTAATATTATAAGGTATTTTCAATGATAGACTGCAAATATTACATTATATTATAAGGTATTTTCAATGATATACTGCATATTACGTTATATTAAAAGGCATTTTTACTGATACACTGCATATTACGTTATATTATCACGTATTTTCAATGATATACTGCATATTACGTTATATTATAAGGCATTTTCAATGATAGACTGCATATTACGTTATATTATCACGTATTTTCAATGATTGACTGCATATTACGTAATATTATAAGGTATTTGCAATGATAGACTGCAAATATTACATTATATTATAAGGTATTTTCAATGATACACTGCATATTACATTATATTATAGGGTATTTTCAATGATACACTGCATATTACGTTATATTATAAGGTATTTTCAATGATAGACTGCATATTACATTACGTTATAATGTATTTTCAATAATACAATGCATATTACGTTACATTATAAGGTATTTTCAATGATACACTGCATATTACGTTATATTATAAGGTATTTTCAATGATATACTGCATATTACGTTATATTATAAGGCATTTTCAATGATAGACTGCATATTACGTTATATTATCACGTATTTTCAATAATACACTGCATATTACGTTACATTATAAGGTATTTTCAATGATACACTGCATATTACGTTATATTATAAGGTATTTTCAATGATATACTGCATATTACGTTATATTATAAGGCATTTTCAATGATAGACTGCATATTACGTTATATTATCACGTATTTTCAATGATTGACTGCATATTACGTAATATTATAAGGTATTTTCAATGATAGACTGCAAATATTACATTATATTATAAGGTATTTTCAATGATACACTGCATATTACGTTATATTATAAGGTATTTTCAATGATACACTGCATATTACATTATATTATAGGGTATTTTCAATGATACACTGCATATTACGTTATATTATAAGGTATTTTCAATGATAGACTGCATATTACATTACGTTATAATGTATTTTCAATAATACACTGCATATTACGTTACATTATAAGGTATTTTCAATGATACACTGCATATTACTTTATATTATAAGGTATTTTCAATGATATACTGCATATTACGTTATATTATAAGGCATTTTCAATGATAGACTGCATATTACGTTATATTATAAGGTATTTGCAATGATAGACTGCAAATATTACATTATATTATAAGGTATTTTCAATGATACACTGCATATTACGTTATATTATCACGTATTTTCAATGATATACTGCATATTACGTTATATTATAAGGCATTTTCAATGATAGACTGCATATTACGTTATATCATCACGTATTTTCAATGATTGACTGCATATTACGTAATATTATAAGGTATTTGCAATGATAGACTGCAAATATTACATTATATTTAAAGGTATTTTCAATGATACACTGCATATTACATTATATTATAGGGTATTTTCAATGATACACTGCATATTACGTTATATTATAAGCTATTTTCAATGATAGACTGCATATTACATTACGTTATAATGTATTTTCAATAATACAATGCATATTACGTTACATTATAAGGTATTTTCAATGATACACTGCATATTACGTTATATTATAAGGTATTTTCAATGATATACTGCATATTACGTTATATTATAAGTGTTCGGGATTCGAAATACGAAATTTGCCGGCTGTAACGCCAACCGTCGAGCGACGCTCGCTACATTGGTTTTTCTAGGTGTTTAGAATCGCGTAGCGATCACCCGTTACCGTCGCGCGTGAACGCGCAATCTTTGTCCGCGTTCGCGCCACGTAAAGCCGAATTCCGCGACGTGAATCCGCTTAATTTCAGAAAACAATGATTAACCGATACATCCTGAGCCAATCCCGATCGACCACGCGTTATGTTCGACTATTATTTAAGGGCTCCTCATGTCGGAGCGAGCTCTCTTCCTCTCCAGTTTGCGAACAACCGTCATCGCGCACCTTTAAAGCTAGAGTTAATTTTCGAAACCAAAAGTCTCGCGGAAATATCATTGTTCGATCTCACGTTTCTCTCGCACGGTTCTCTCTCTCGTTTCTCCCGAAACGCGTCGCGCTTCGCGATTCTGCCCGCGAACAAGATATCCGTCGATCGCGTGGAAGATCTCCGTTCGCGGCAGCTCCCGGCAAGGCTGCTCAAGATTTCCGTCGCGCCCCGACGGCAGAAATCCGGTACGCATCGGTTTGCGTGCGTTTCGAAAGCGAATCGCGCGGTGAAGTGCACCGTTCGGTTGAATAAAGTGCAGTAAAGACAAGTTCAGTTTAGTTTATCACTCCCTTAATCCTTTCGGTGTCCTCGCGCGTTCAACCCTGAACGATCCCAGCAATCAGGCGAATTCCGACCGTCGGTCGACGCCGAACAATAAGGCATTTTCAATGATAGACTGCATATTACGTTATATTATCACGTATTTTCAATGATTGACTGCATATTACGTAATATTATAAGGTATTTTCAATGATAGACTGCAAATATTACATTATATTATAAGGTATTTTCAAAGATACACTGCATATTACGTTATATTATAAGGTATTTTCAATGATACACTGCATATTACGTTATATTATCACGTATTTTCAATGATATACTGCATACGTTACATTATAAGGTATTTGCAATGATATACTGCATATTACGTTATATTATAAGGCATTTTCAATGATAGACTGCATATTACGTTATATTATCACGTATTTTCAATGATTGACTGCATATTACGTAATATTATATGGTATTTTCAATGATAGACTGCAAATATTAAATTATATTATAAGGTATTTTCAATGATACACTACATATTACATTATATTATAGGGTATTTTCAATGATACACTGCATATTACGTTATATTATATGGTATTTTCAATGATTGACTGCAAATATTACATTATATTATAAGGTATTTTCAATGATACACTGCATATTACATTATATTATAAGGTATTTTCAATGACACTCTGCATATTACGTTACATTATAAGGTATTTTCAATGATACACTGTATATTACGTTACATTATAAGGTATTTTCAATGATAGACTGCATATCACTTTATATTATAAGGTATTTTCAATGATACACTGCATATTACGTTACATTATAAGGTATTGTCAATGATACACTGCATATTACATTATGTTATAAGATATTTTCAATGATAGACTGCATATTACGTTATATTATAAGATATTTTCAATGATACACTGCATATTACGTTGTATTATCACGTATTTTTAATGATAGACTGCATATTACGTTATATTATCACGTATTTTCAATGATACACTGCTTATTACGTTACATTATAAGGTATTTTCAATGATATACTGCATATCACGTTATATTATAAGGTATTTTCAATGATACTCTGCATATTATGGTATATTATTAGGTATTTTGAATGATACTCTGCATATTACGTTACAGTACAAGATATTTTCAATGATACACTGCATATTACATTATATTATAATGCATTTTCAATGATACTCTGCATATTACGTTATATTATAAGGTATTTTCAATGATACACTGCATATTACTATATATTATAAGATATTATCAATGATAGACTGCATATCACGTTATATTATAAGCTATTTTCAATGATTCACTGCATATTACGTTATATTATAAGATATTTTCAATGATTCACTGCATATTACATTATATTATAAGGTATTTTCAATGACACTCTGCATATTACGTTACATTATAAGGTATTTTCAATGATACACTGCATATTACGTTATATTATAAGGTATTTTCAATGATACACTGCATATTACGTTATATTATAACGTATTTTCAATGATATATTGCATATTACATTACGTTATAATGTATTTTCAATAATACACTGCATATTACGTTACATTATAAGGTATTTTCAATGATACACTGCATATTACGTTATATTATAAGGAATTTTCAATGATATACTGCATATTACGTTATATTATAAGGCATTTTCAATGATAGACTGCATATTACGTTATATTATCACGTATTTTCAATGATTGACTGCATATTACGTAATATTATAAGGTATTTTCAATGATAGACTGCAAATATTACATTATATTATAAGGTATTTTCAAAGATACACTGCATATTACGTTATATTATAAGGTATTTTCAATGATACACTGCATATTACATTATATTATCACGTATTTTCAATGATTGACTGCATATTACGTAATATTATAAGGTATTTGCAATGATAGACTGCAAATATTACATTATATTATAAGGTATTTTCAATGATACACTGCATATTACTTTATATTATAGGGTATTTTCAATGATACACTGCATATTACGTTATATTATAAGGTATTTTCAATGATAGACTGCATATTACATTACGTTATAATGTATTTTCATTAATACACTGCATATTACGTTACATTATAAGGTATTTTCAATGATACACTGCATATTACGTTATATTATAAGGTATTTTCAATGATACACTGCATATTACGTTATATTATAAGGTATTTTCAATGATACACTGCATATTACGTTATATTATAACGTATTTTCAATGATATATTGCATATTACATTACGTTATAATGTATTTTCAATAATACACTGCATATTACGTTACATTATAAGGTATTTTCAATGATACACTGCCTATTACGTTATATTATAAGGAATTTTCAATGATATACTGCATATTACGTTATATTATAAGGCATTTTCAATGATAGACTGCATATTACGTTATATTATCACGTATTTTCAATGATTGACTGCATATTACGTAATATTATAAGGTATTTTCAATGATAGACTGCAAATATTACATTATATTATAAGGTATTTTCAAAGATACACTGCATATTACGTTATATTATAAGGTATTTTCAATGATACACTGCATATTACATTATATTATCACGTATTTTCAATGATTGACTGCATATTACGTAATATTATAAGGTATTTGCAATGATAGACTGCAAATATTACATTATATTATAAGGTATTTTCAATGATACACTGCATATTACTTTATATTATAGGGTATTTTCAATGATACACTGCATATTACGTTATATTATAAGGTATTTTCAATGATAGACTGCATATTACATTACGTTATAATGTATTTTCATTAATACACTGCATATTACGTTACATTATAAGGTATTTTCAATGATACACTGCATATTACGTTATATTATAAGGTATTTTCAATGATATACTGCATATTACGTTACGTTATAATGTATTTTCAATAATACACTACATATTCCTTTACATTATAAGGTATTTTCAATGATACACTGCATATTACGTTATATTCTAAGGTATTTTCAATGATATACTGCATATTACGTTATATTATAAGGCATGTTCAATGATAGACTGCATATTACGTTATATTATCACGTATTTTCAATGATTGACTGCATATTACGTAATATTATAAGGTATTTTCAATGATAGACTGCAAATATTACATTATATTATAAGGTATTTTCAATGATATACTGCATATTACGTTATATTATAAGGCATTTTCACTGATACACTGCATTTTACGTTATATTATCACGTATTTTCAATGATATACTGCATATTACGTTATATTATAAGGCATTTTCAATGATAGACTGCATATTACGTTATATTATCACGTATTTTCAATGATTGACTGCATATTACGTAATATTATAAGGTATTTGCAATGATAGACTGCAAATATTACCTTATATTATAAGGTATTTTCAATGATACACTGCATATTACATTATATTATAGGGTATTTTCAATGATACACTGCATATTACGTTATATTATAAGGTATTTTCAATGATAGACTGCAAATTACATTACGTTATAATGTATTTTCAATAATACACTGCATATTACGTTACATTATAAGGTATTTTCAATGATACACTGCATATTACGTTATATTATAAGGTATTTTCAATGATATACTGCATATTACGTTATATTATAAGGCATTTTCAATGATAGACTGCATATTACGTTATATTATCACGTATTTTCAATGATTGACTGCATATTACGTAATATTATAAGGTATTTTCAATGATAGACTGCAAATATTACATTATATTATAAGGTATTTTCAAAGATACACTGCATATTACGTTATATTATAAGGTATTTTCAATGATACACTGCATATTACGTTATATTATCACGTATTTTCAATGATATACTGCATATTACGTTATATTATAAGGCATTTTCAATGATATACTGCATATTACGTTATATTATAAGGCATTTTCAATGATAGACTGCATATTACGTTATATTATCACGTATTTTCAATGATTGACTGCATATTACGTAATATTATATGGTATTTTCAATGATAGACTGCAAATATTAAATTATATTATAAGGTATTTTCAATGATACACTACATATTACATTATATTATAGGGTATTTTCAATGATACACTGCATATTACGTTATATTATAAGGTATTTTCAATGATTGACTGCAAATATTACATTATATTATAAGGTATTTTCAATGATACACTGCATATTACATTATATTATAAGGTATTTTCAATGACACTCTGCATATTACGTTACATTATAAGGTATTTTCAATGATACACTGTATATTACGTTACATTATAAGGTATTTTCAATGATAGACTGCATATCACTTTATATTATAAGGTATTTTCAATGATACACTGCATATTACGTTACATTATAAGGTATTGTCAATGATACACTGCATATTACATTATATTATAAGATATTTTCAATGATAGACTGCATATTACGTTATATTATAAGATATTTTCAATGATACACTGCATATTACGTTGTATTATCACGTATTTTTAATGATAGACTGCATATTACGTTATATTATCACGTATTTTCAATGATACACTGCTTATTACGTTACATTATAAGGTATTTTCAATGATATACTGCATATCACGTTATATTATAAGGTATTTTCAATGATACTCTGCATATTATGGTATATTATTAGGTATTTTCAATGATACTCTGCATATTACGTTACAGTACAAGATATTTTCAATGATACACTGCATATTACATTATATTATAATGCATTTTCAATGATACTCTGCATATTATGGTATATTATAAGGTATTTTGAATGATACTCTGCATATTACGTTACAGTACAAGATATTTTCAATGATACACTGCATATTACATTATATTATAAGGCATTTTCAATGATACTCTGCATATTACGTTACATTACAAGATATTTTCAATGATACACTGCTTATTACGTTACATTATAAGGTATTTTCAATGATATACTGCATATCACGTTATATTATAAGGTATTTTCAATGTTACTCTGCATATTACGTTATATTATGAGGTATTATCAATGATAGACTGCATATTACAATATATTATAAGGTATTTTCTATGATTCAGTGCATATTACGTTATATTATGAGGTATTTTCAATGATACACTGCATATTACGTTATATTATAACGTATTTTCAATGATAGACTGCATATTACGTTATATTATGAGGTATTTTCAATGATACACTGCATATTACGTTATATTATAAGGTATTTTGAATGATACTCTGCATATTACGTTATATTATAAGGTATTTTCAATGATACACTGCATATTACGTTATATTATAAGGTATTTTCAATGATACACTGCATATTACGTTATATTATAAGGTATTTTCAATGATACACTGCATATTACGTTATATAATCACGTATTTTTAATGATAGACTGCATATTACTATATATTATAAGGCATTTTCAATGATAGACTGCATATTACGTTATATTATCACGTATTTTCAATGATAGACTGCATATTACTATATATTATAAGGCATTTTCAATGATGGACTGCATATTACATTACATTATAAGGTATTTTCAATGATACTCTGCATATTACGTTATATTATGAGGTATTATCAATGATAGACTGCATATTACATTATATTATAAGGTATTTTCAATGACACTCTGCATATTACGTTACATTATAAGGTATTTTCAATGATACACTGTATATTACGTTACATTATAAGGTATTTTCAATGATATATTGCATATTACGTTATATTATAAGGCATTTTCAATGATACACTGCATATTACGTTGTATTATAAGGTATTTCCAGTGATAGACTGCATATCACGTTATATTATAAGGTATTTTCAATGATACACTGCATATTACGTTATATTATAAGGTATTTTCAATGATAGACTGCATATCACGTTATATTATAAGGTATTTTCAATGATACACTGCATATTACTATATATTATAAGGCATTTTCAACGATAGACTGCATATTACATTACATTATAAGGTATTTTCAATGATACTCTGCATATTACGTTATATTATGAGGTATTATCAATGATAGACTGCATATTAAGTTATATTATAAGGTATTTTCAATGATATACTGAATATTACGCTATATTATAAGGTATTTTCAATGATACACTGCATATTACGTTATATTATAAGGTATTTTCAATGATAGACTGCATATTAAGTTATATTATAAGGTATTTTCAATGATACACTGCATATTACGTTATATTATAAGGTATTTTCAATGATATACTGCATATTACGTAATATTATAAGGTATTTTCAATGATATACTGCATATCACGTTATATTATAAGGTATTTTCAATGATACTCTGCATATTACGTTATATTATGAGGTATTATCAATGATAGACTGCATATTACCTTATATTATAAGGTATTTTCAATGATAGACTGCATATAAAGTTATATTATGAGGTATTTTCAATGATACACTGCATATTACATTATATTATAGTGTATTTTCAATGATACACTGCATATTACGTTATATTATAAGGTATTTTCAATGATTGACTGCAAATATTACATTATATTATAAGGTATTTTCAATGATACACTGCATATTACATTATATTATAGGGTATTTTCAATGATACACTGCATATTACGTTATATTATAAGGTATTTCCAATGATAGACTGCATATTACATTATATTATAGGGTATTTTCAATGATACACTGCGTATTACGTTATATTATAAGGCATTTTCAATGATAGACTGCATATTACGTTATATTATCACGTATTTTCAATGATGGACTGCATATTACGTTATATAATCACGTATTTTTAATGATAGACTGCATATTACTATATATTATAAGGCATTTTCAATGATAGACTGCATATTACGTTATATTATCACGTATTTTCAATGATAGACTGCATATTACTATATATTATAAGGCATTTTCAATGATGGACTGCATATTACATTACATTATAAGGTATTTTCAATGATACTCTGCATATTACGTTATATTATGAGGTATTATCAATGATAGACTGCATATTACATTATATTATAAGGTATTTTCAATGACACTCTGCATATTACGTTACATTATAAGGTATTTTCAATGATACACTGTATATTACGTTACATTATAAGGTATTTTCAATGATATATTGCATATTACGTTATATTATAAGGCATTTTCAATGATACACTGCATATTACGTTGTATTATAAGGTATTTCCAGTGATAGACTGCATATCACGTTATATTATAAGGTATTTTCAATGATACACTGCATATTACGTTATATTATAAGGTATTTTCAATGATAGACTGCATATCACGTTATATTATAAGGTATTTTCAATGATACACTGCATATTACTATATATTATAAGGCATTTTCAATGATGGACTGCATATTACATTACATTATAAGGTATTTTCAATGATACTCTGCATATTACGTTATATTATGAGGTATTATCAATGATAGACTGCATATTAAGTTATATTATAAGGTATTTTCAATGATATACTGAATATTACGCTATATTATAAGGTATTTTCAATGATACACTGCATATTACGTTATATTATAAGGTATTTTCAATGATAGACTGCATATTAAGTTATATTATAAGGTATTTTCAATGATACACTGCATATTACGTTATATTATAAGGTATTTTCAATGATATACTGCATATTACGTAATATTATAAGGTATTTTCAATGATACACTGCATATCACGTTATATTATAAGGTATTTTCAATGATACTCTGCATATTACGTTATATTATGAGGTATTATCAATGATAGACTGCATATTACCTTATATTATAAGGTATTTTCAATGATAGACTGCATATCACGTTATATTATAAGGTATTTTCAATGATACACTGCATATTACATTATATTATAGTGTATTTTCAATGATACACTGCATATTACGTTATATTATAAGGTATTTTCAATGATTGACTGCAAATATTACATTATATTATAAGGTATTTTCAATGATACACTGCATATTACATTATATTATAGGGTATTTTCAATGATACACTGCATATTACGTTATATTATAAGGTATTTCCAATGATAGACTGCATATTACATTATATTATAGGGTATTTTCAATGATACACTGCGTATTACGTTATATTATAAGGCATTTTCAATGATAGACTGCATATTACGTTATATTATCACGTATTTTCAATGATGGACTGCATATTACGTAATATTATAAGGTATTTTCAATGATAGACTGCATATTACATTATATTATAAGGTATTTTCAATGACACTCTGCATATTACGTTACATTATAAGGTATTTTCAATGATATACTGCATATCACGTTATATTATAAGGCATTTTCAATGATACACTGCATATTACGTTGTATTATAAGGTATTTCCAATGATAGACTGCATATTACGTTATATTATCACGTATTTTTAATGATAGACTGCATATTACGTTATATTATCACGTATTTTCAATGATACACTGCTTATTACGTTACATTATAAGGTATTTTCAATGATATACTGCATATCACGTTATATTATAAGGTATTTTCAATGATACTCTGCATATTATGGTATATTATTAGGTATTTTCAATGATACTCTGCATATTACGTTACAGTACAAGATATTTCAATGATACACTGCATATTACATTATATTATAATGCATTTTCAATGATACTCTGCATATTATGGTATATTATAAGGTATTTTGAATGATACTCTGCATATTACGTTACAGTACAAGATATTTTCAATGATACACTGCATATTACATTATATTATAAAGCATTTTCAATGATACTCTGCATATTACGTTACATTACAAGATATTTTCAATGATACACTGCTTATTACGTTACATTATAAGGTATTTTCAATGATATACTGCATATCACGTTATATTATAAGGTATTTTCAATGTTACTCTGCATATTACGTTATATTATGAGGTATTATCAATGATAGACTGCATATTACAATATATTATAAGGTATTTTCTATGATTCAGTGCATATTACGTTATATTATGAGGTATTTTCAATGATACACTGCATATTACGTTATATTATAACGTATTTTCAATGATAGACTGCATATTACGTTATATTGTGAGGTATTTTCAATGATACACTGCATATTACGTTATATTATAAGGTATTTTGAATGATACTCTGCATATTACGTTATATTATAAGGTATTTTCAATGATACACTGCATATTACGTTATATTATAAGGTATTTTCAATGATACACTGCATATTACGTTATATTATAAGGTATTTTCAATGATAGACTGCATATTAAGTTATATTATAAGGTATTTTCAATGATACACTGCATATTACGTTATATTATAAGGTATTTTCAATGATACACTGCATATTACGTTATATTATAAGGTATTTTCAATGATAGACTGCATATTAAGTTATATTATAAGGTATTTTCAATGATACACTGCATATTACGTTATATTATAAGGTATTTTCAATGATATACTGCATATTACGTAATATTATAAGGTATTTTCAATGATACACTGCATATCACGTTATATTATAAGGTATTTTCAATGATACTCTGCATATTACGTTATATTATGAGGTATTATCAATGATAGACTGCATATTACCTTATATTATAAGGTATTTTCAATGATATACTGCATATTACGTTATATTATGAGGTATTTTCAATGATACACTGCATATTACATTATATTATAGGGTATTTTCAATGATACACTGCATATTACGTTATATTATAAGGTATTTTCAATGATTGACTGCAAATATTACATTATATTATAAGGTATTTTCAATGATACACTGCATATTACATTATATTATAGGGTATTTTCAATGATACACTGCATATTACGTTATATTATAAGGTATTTCCAATGATAGACTGCATATTACATTATATTATAGGGTATTTTCAATGATACACTGCATATTACGTTATATTATAAGGCATTTTCAATGATAGACTGCATATTACGTTATATTATCACGTATTTTCAATGATGGACTGCATATTACGTAATATTATAAGGTATTTTCAATGATAGACTGCATATTACATTATATTATAAGGTATTTTCAATGACACTCTGCATATTACGTTACATTATAAGGTATTTTCAATGATATACTGCATATCACGTTACATTATAAGGCATTTTCAATGATACACTGCATATTACGTTGTATTATAAGGTATTTCCAATGATAGACTGCATATTACGTTGTATTATCACGTATTTTTAATGATAGACTGCATATTACGTTATATTATCACGTATTTTCAATGATACACTGCTTATTACGTTACATTATAAGGTATTTTCAATGATATACTGCATATCACGTTATATTATAAGGTATTTTCAATGATACTCTGCATATTATGGTATATTATTAGGTATTTTCAATGATACTCTGCATATTACGTTACAGTACAAGATATTTTCAATGATACACTGCATATTACATTATATTATAATGCATTTTCAATGATACTCTGCATATTATGGTATATTATAAGGTATTTTGAATGATACTCTGCATATTACGTTACAGTACAAGATATTTTCAATGATACACTGCATATTACATTATATTATAAAGCATTTTCAATGATACTCTGCATATTACGTTACATTACAAGATATTTTCAATGATACACTGCTTATTACGTTACATTATAAGGTATTTTCAATGATATACTGCATATCAAGTTATATTATAAGGTATTTTCAATGTTACTCTGCATATTACGTTATATTATGAGGTATTATCAATGATAGACTGCATATTACAATATATTGTAAGGTATTTTCTATGATACAGTGCATATTACGTTATATTATGAGGTATTTTCAATGATACACTGCATATTACGTTATATTATAAGGTATTTTGAATGATACTCTGCATATTACGTTACATTACAAGATATTTTCAATGATACACTGCTTATTACGTTACATTATAAGGTATTTTCAATGATATTCTGCATATTACGTTATATTATAAGGCATTTTCACTGATACACTGCATATTACGTTATATTATCACGTATTTTCAATGATATACTGCATATTACGTTATATTATAAGGCATTTTCAATGATAGACTGCATATTACGTTATATTATCACGTATTTTCAATGATTGACTGCATATTACGTAATATTATAAGGTATTTGCAATGATAGACTGCAAATATTACATTATATTATAAGGTATTTTCAATGATACACTGCATATTACATTATATTATAGGGTATTTTCAATGATACACTGCATATTACGTTATATTATAAGGTATTTTCAATGATAGACTGCATATTACATTACGTTATAATGTATTTTCAATAATACACTGCATATTACGTTACATTATAAGGTATTTTCAATGATACAATTCATATTACGTTATATTATAAGGTATTTTCAATGATATACTGCATATTACGTTACGTTATAATGTATTTTCAATAATACACTACATATTCCGTTACATTATAAGGTATTTTCAATGATACACTGCATATTACGTTATATTATAAGGTATTTTCAATGATATACTGCATATTACGTTATATTATAAGGCATTTTCAATGATAGACTGCATATTACGTTATATTATCACGTATTTTCAATGATTGACTGCATATTACGTAATATTATAAGGTATTTTCAATGATACACTGCATATTACATTATATTATAGGGTATTTTCAATGATACACTGCATATTACGTTATATTATAAGATATTTTCAATGATACACTGCTTATTACGTTACATTATAAGGTATTTTCAATGATACACTGCATATTACGTTATATTATAAGGTATTTTGAATGATACTCTGCATATTACGTTGCATTACAAGATATTTTCAATGATACACTGCTTATTACGTTACATTATAAGGTATTTTCAATGATATACTGCATATTACGTTATATTATAAGGCATTTTCACTGATACACTGCATATTACGTTATATTATCACGTATTTTCAATGATATACTGCATATTACGTATATTATAAGGCATTTTCAATGATAGACTGCATATTACGTTATATTATCACGTATTTTCAATGATTGACTGCATATTACGTAATATTATAAGGTATTTGCAATGATAGACTGCAAATATTACATTATATTATAAGGTATTTTCAATGATACACTGCATATTACATTATATTATAGGGTATTTTCAATGATACACTGCATATTACGTTATATTATAGGGTATTTTCAATGATACACTGCATATTACGTTATATTATAAGGTATTTTCAATGATCGACTGCATATTACATTACGTTATAATGTATTTTCAATAATACACTGCATATTACGTTACATTATAAGGTATTTTTCAATGATACACTGCATATTACGTTATATTATAAGGTATTTTCAATGATATACTGCATATTACGTTATATTATAAGGCATTTTCAATGATAGACTGCATATTACGTTATATTATCACGTATTTTCAATGATTGACTGCATATTACGTAATATTATAAGGTATTTTCAATGATAGACTGCAAATATTACATTATATTATAAGGTATTTTCAATGATACACTGCATATTACGTTATATTATAAGGTATTTTCAATGATACACTGCATATTACGTTATATTATCACGTATTTTCAATGATATACTGCATATTACGTTATATTATAAGGCATTTTCAATGATAGACTGCATATTACGTTATATCATCACGTATTTTCAATGATTGACTGCATATTACGTAATATTATAAGGTATTTGCAATGATAGACTGCAAATATTACATTATATTGTAAGGTATTTTCAATGATACACTGCATATTACATTGTATTATAGGGTATTTTCAATGATACACTGCATATTACGTTATATTATAAGGTATTTTCAATGATAGACTGCATATTTCATTACGTTATAATGTATTTTCAATAATACACTGCATATTACGTTACATTATAAGGTATTTTCAATGACACACTGCATATTACATTATATTATAGGGTATTTTCAATGATATACTGCATATTACGTTATATTATCACGTATTTTTAATGATAGACTGCATATTACTATATATTATAAGGCATTTTCAATGATACACTGCATATTACGTTACATTATAAGGTATTGTCAATGATACACTGCATATTACATTATATTATAAGATATTTTCTATGATACAGTGCATATTACGTTATATTATGAGGTATTTTCAATGATACACTGCATATTACGTTATATTATAAGGTATTTTGAATGATACTCTGCATATTACGTTATATTATGAGGTATTATCAATGATAGACTGCATATTACATTATATTATAAGGTATTTTCTATGATACAGTGCATATTACGTTATATTATGAGGTATTTTCAATGATACACTGCATATTACGTTATATTATAAGGTATTTTGAATGATACTCTGCATATTACGTTACATTACAAGATATTTTCAATGATACACTGCTTATTACGTTACATTATAAGGTATTTTCAATGATATACTGCATATTACGTTATATTATAAGGCATTTTCACTGATACACTGCATATTACGTTATATTATCACGTATTTTCAATGATATACTGCATATTACGTTATATTATAAGGCATTTTCAATGATAGACTGCATATTACGTTATATTATCACGTATTTTCAATGATTGACTGCATATTACGTAATATTATAAGGTATTTTCAATGATACACTGCATATTACATTATATTATAGGGTATTTTCAATGATACACTGCATATTACATTATATTATAGGGTATTTTCAATGATACACTGCATATTACGTTATATTATAAGGTATTTTCAATGATAGACTGCATATTACATTACGTTATAATGTATTTTCAATAATACACTGCATATTACGTTATATTATAAGGTATTTTCAATGATATACTGCATATTACGTTACGTTATAATGTATTTTCAATAATACACTACATATTCCGTTACATTATAAGGTATTTTCAATGATACACTGCATATTACGTTATATTATAAGGTATTTTCAATGATATACTGCATATTACGTTATATTATAAGGCATTTTCAATGATAGACTGCATATTACGTTATATTATCACGTATTTTCAATGATTGACTGCATATTACGTAATATTATAAGGTATTTGCAATGATAGACTGCAAATATTACATTATATTATAAGGTATTTTCAATGATACACTGCATATTACATTATATTATAGGGTATTTTCAATGATACACTGCATATTACGTTATATTATAAGGTATTTTCAATGATAGACTGCATATTACATTACGTTATAATGTATTTTCAATAATACAATGCATATTACGTTACATTATAAGGTATTTTCAATGATACACTGCATATTACGTTATATTATAAGGTATTTTCAATGATATACTGCATATTACGTTATATTATAAGGCATTTTCAATGATAGACTGCATATTACGTTATATTATCACGTATTTTCAATAATACACTGCATATTACGTTACATTATAAGGTATTTTCAATGATACACTGCATATTACGTTATATTATAAGGTATTTTCAATGATATACTGCATATTACGTTATATTATAAGGCATTTTCAATGATAGACTGCATATTACGTTATATTATCACGTATTTTCAATGATTGACTGCATATTACGTAATATTATAAGGTATTTTCAATGATAGACTGCAAATATTACATTATATTATAAGGTATTTTCAATGATACACTGCATATTACGTTATATTATAAGGTATTTTCAATGATACACTGCATATTACATTATATTATAGGGTATTTTCAATGATACACTGCATATTACGTTATATTATAAGGTATTTTCAATGATAGACTGCATATTACATTACGTTATAATGTATTTTCAATAATACACTGCATATTACGTTACATTATAAGGTATTTTCAATGATACACTGCATATTACTTTATATTATAAGGTATTTTCAATGATATACTGCATATTACGTTATATTATAAGGCATTTTCAATGATAGACTGCATATTACGTTATATTATAAGGTATTTGCAATGATAGACTGCAAATATTACATTATATTATAAGGTATTTTCAATGATACACTGCATATTACGTTATATTATCACGTATTTTCAATGATATACTGCATATTACGTTATATTATAAGGCATTTTCAATGATAGACTGCATATTACGTTATATCATCACGTATTTTCAATGATTGACTGCATATTACGTAATATTATAAGGTATTTGCAATGATAGACTGCAAATATTACATTATATTTAAAGGTATTTTCAATGATACACTGCATATTACATTATATTATAGGGTATTTTCAATGATACACTGCATATTACGTTATATTATAAGCTATTTTCAATGATAGACTGCATATTACATTACGTTATAATGTATTTTCAATAATACACTGCATATTACGTTACATTATAAGGTATTTTCAATGATACACTGCATATTACGTTATATTATAAGGTATTTTCAATGATATACTGCATATTACGTTATATTATAAGTGTTCGGGATTCGAAATACGAAATTTGCCGGCTGTAACGCCAACCGTCGAGCGACGCTCGCTACATTGGTTTTTCTAGGTGTTTAGAATCGCGTAGCGATCACCCGTTACCGTCGCGCGTGAACGCGCAATCTTTGTCCGCGTTCGCGCCACGTAAAGCCGAATTCCGCGACGTGAATCCGCTTAATTTCAGAAAACAATGATTAACCGATACATCCTGAGCCAATCCCGATCGACCACGCGTTATGTTCGACTATTATTTAAGGGCTCCTCATGTCGGAGCGAGCTCTCTTCCTCTCCAGTTTGCGAACAACCGTCATCGCGCACCTTTAAAGCTAGAGTTAATTTTCGAAACCAAAAGTCTCGCGGAAATATCATTGTTCGATCTCACGTTTCTCTCGCACGGTTCTCTCTCTCGTTTCTCCCGAAACGCGTCGCGCTTCGCGATTCTGCCCGCGAACAAGATATCCGTCGATCGCGTGGAAGATCTCCGTTCGCGGCAGCTCCCGGCAAGGCTGCTCAAGATTTCCGTCGCGCCCCGACGGCAGAAATCCGGTACGCATCGGTTTGCGTGCGTTTCGAAAGCGAATCGCGCGGTGAAGTGCACCGTTCGGTTGAATAAAGTGCAGTAAAGACAAGTTCAGTTTAGTTTATCACTCCCTTAATCCTTTCGGTGTCCTCGCGCGTTCAACCCTGAACGATCCCAGCAATCAGGCGAATTCCGACCGTCGGTCGACGCCGAACAATAAGGCATTTTCAATGATAGACTGCATATTACGTTATATTATCACGTATTTTCAATGATTGACTGCATATTACGTAATATTATAAGGTATTTTCAATGATAGACTGCAAATATTACATTATATTATAAGGTATTTTCAAAGATACACTGCATATTACGTTATATTATAAGGTATTTTCAATGATACACTGCATATTACGTTATATTATCACGTATTTTCAATGATATACTGCATATTACGTTATATTATAAGGCATTTTCAATGATATACTGCATATTACGTTATATTATAAGGCATTTTCAATGATAGACTGCATATTACGTTATATTATCACGTATTTTCAATGATTGACTGCATATTACGTAATATTATATGGTATTTTCAATGATAGACTGCAAATATTAAATTATATTATAAGGTATTTTCAATGATACACTACATATTACATTATATTATAGGGTATTTTCAATGATACACTGCATATTACGTTATATTATATGGTATTTTCAATGATTGACTGCAAATATTACATTATATTATAAGGTATTTTCAATGATACACTGCATATTACATTATATTATAAGGTATTTTCAATGACACTCTGCATATTACGTTACATTATAAGGTATTTTCAATGATACACTGTATATTACGTTACATTATAAGGTATTTTCAATGATAGACTGCATATCACTTTATATTATAAGGTATTTTCAATGATACACTGCATATTACGTTACATTATAAGGTATTGTCAATGATACACTGCATATTACATTATGTTATAAGATATTTTCAATGATAGACTGCATATTACGTTATATTATAAGATATTTTCAATGATACACTGCATATTACATTATATTATCACG
>CAKAJI010001078.1:0-36453 GCA_916610255.1 Lasioglossum lativentre
TGCAGGGTATCATTGAAAATACCTTATAATATATCGTAATTTGTAGTGTAATCATTGAAAATACCTTAGAATATATGGTAATTCTAGTCTATCAATGAAAATACCTTATAATATAACGTAATATGCAGTGTATCATTGAAAATACCTTATAATATATCGTAATTTGTAGTGTATCATTGATAATACCTTATAATATATAGTAGTTTATCATTGAAAATAACTTATAATATAAACATAATATGCTGTGTATCATTGAAAATACCTTATAATATAACGTAATATGCAGTGTATCATTGGAAATACCTTATAATATATCGTAATTTTTTTAGTGTATCATTGAAAATACCTAATAATATAACGTAATATGCAGTGTATCATTGAAAATACCTTAGAATATATGGTAATTCTTGTCTATCAATGAAAATACCTTATAATATAACGTAATATGCAGTGCATCATTGAAAATACCTTATAATATAACGTAATATGCAGTGTATCATTGCAAATACCTTATAATATAACGTAATATGCAGGTGTATCATTGAAAATACCTTATAATATATCGTTATTTGTAGTGTATCTTTGAAAATACCTTCCCATATAACGTAATATGCAGTGTATCATTGGAAATACCTTATAATATATCGTAATTTTTTAGTGTATCATTGAAAATACCTAATAATATAACGTAATATGCAGTGTATCATTGAAAATACCTTAGAATATATGGTAATTCTTGTCTATCAATGAAAATACCTTATAATATAACGTAATATGCAGTGCATCATTGAAAATACCTTATAATATAACGTAATATGCAGTGTATCAATGAAAATACCTTATAATATAACGTAATATGCAGTGTATCATTGAAAATACCTTATAATATAACGTAATATGCAGTGTATCATTGAAAATACAATAATATATAGTAGTTTATCATTGAAAATACCTTATAAATATATCGTAATTTTTTAGTGTATCATTGAAAATACCTAATAATATAACGTAATATGCAGTGTATCATTGAAAATACCTTAGAATATATGGTAATTCTTGTCTATCAATGAAAATACCTTATAATATAACGTAATATGCAGTGTATCATTGCAAATACCTTATATATAACGTAATATGCAGTGTATCATTGAAAATACCTTATAATATATCGTTATTTGTAGTGTATCTTTGAAAATACCTTCCCATATAACGTAATATGCAGTGTATCATTGAAAATACCTTATAATAATATCGTAATTTGTAGTGTATCAATGAAAATACCTCTCATATAACGTAATATGCAGTGTATCATTGAAAAATACATTATAATATATCGTTATTTGTAGTGTATCTTTGAAAATACCTTATAATATAACGTAATATGCAGTGTATCATTGAAAATACCTTATAATATATAGTAGTTTATCATTGAAAATACCTTATAATATAACTTAATATGCAGTGTATCATTGAAATACCTTATGATATACCGTAATATGCAGTGTATCATTGCAAATACCTTATAATATAACGTAATATGCAGTGTATCATTGAAAATACCTTATAATATATCGTTATTTGTAGTGTATCATTGAAAATACCTTATAATATAACGTAATATGCAGTGTATCATTGCAAATACCTTATAATATAACGTAATATGCAGTGTATCATTGAAAATACCTTATAATATAACGTAATATGCAGTGTATCATTGAAAATACCTTATAATATATCGTTATTTGTAGTGTATCTTTGAAAATACCTTATAATATAACGTAATATGCAGTGTATCATTGAAAATACCTTATAATATATAGTAGTTTATCATTGAAAATACCTTATAAAATAATTAATATGCAGTGTATCATTGAAAATACCTTATAATATATAGTAGTTTATCATTGAAAATACCTTATAATATAACTTAATATGCAGTGTATCATTGCAAATACCTTATAATATAACGTAATATGCAGTGTATCATTGAAAATACCTTATAATATATCGTTATTTGTAGTGTATCTTTGAAAATACCTTCCCATATAACGTAATATGCAGTGTATCATTGAAAATACCTTATAATATATCGTAATTTGTAGTGTATCAATGAAAATACCTTCTCATATAACGTAATATGCAGTGTATCATTGAAAATACATTATAATATATCGTTATTTGTAGTGTATCTTTGAAAATACCTTATAATATAACGTAATATGCAGTGTATCATTGAAAATACCTTATAATATATAGTAGTTTATCATTGAAAATACCTTATAATATAACTTAATATGCAGTGTATCATTGAAAATACCTTATGATATACCGTAATATGCAGTGTATCATTGAAAATACCTTATAATATAACGTAATATGCAGTGTATCATTGAAAATACCTTATAATATATCGTAATTTGTAGTTTATCATTGAAAATACCTTATAATATAACTTAATATGCAGTGTATCATTGAAAATACCTTATGATATACCGTAATATGCAGTGTATCATTCAAAATACCTTATAATATAACGTAATATGCAGGGTATCATTGAAAATACCTTATAATATATCGTAATTTGTAGTGTATCATTGATAATACCTTATAATATATAGTAGTTTATCATTGAAAATAACTTATAATATAACATAATATGCTGTGTATCATTGAAAATACCTTATAATATAACGTAATATGCAGTGTATCATTGGAAATACCTTATAATATATTGTAATTTTTTAGTGTATCATTGAAAATACCTAATAATATAACGTAATATGCAGTGTATCATTGAAAATACCTTAGAATATATGGTAATTCTTGTCTATCAATGAAAATACCTTATAATATAACGTAATATGCAGTGTATCATTGAAAATACCTTATAATATAACGTAATATGCAGTGTATCATTGCAAATACCTTATAATATAACGTAATATGCAGTGTATCATTGAAAATACCTTATAATATAACGTAATATGCAGTGTATCATTGAAAATACATTATAATATATAGTAGTTTATCATTGAAAATACCTTATAATATATCGTAATTTTTTAGTGTATCATTGAAAATACCTAATAATATAACGTAATATGCAGTGTATCATTGAAAATACCTTAGAATATATGGTAATTCTTGTCTATCAATGAAAATACCTTATAATATAACGTAATATGCAGTGTATCATTGCAAATACCTTATAATATAACGTAATATGCAGTGTATCATTGAAAATACCTTATAATATATCGTTATTTGTAGTGTATCTTTGAAAATACCTTCCCATATAACGTAATATGCAGTGTATCATTGAAAATACCTTATAATATATCGTAATTTGTAGTGTATCAATGAAAATACCTTCTCATATAACGTAATATGCAGTGTAGCATTGAAAATACATTATAATATATCGTTATTTGTAGTGTATCTTTGAAAATACCTTATAATATAACGTAATATGCAGTGTATCATTGAAAATACCTTATAATATATAGTAGTTTATCATTGAAAATACCTTATAATATAACTTAATATGCAGTGTATCATTGAAAATACCTTATGATATACCGTAATATGCAGTGTATCATTGAAAATACCTTATAATATAACGTAATATGCAGTGTATCATTGAAAATACCTTATAATATATCGTAATTTATAGTGTATCATTGAAAATACCTTATAGTATAACGTAATATGCAGTGCATCATTGAAAATACCTTATAATATATCGTAATATGCAGTGTATCATTCAAAATACCTTATAATATAACGTAATATGCAGGGTATCATTGAAAATACCTTATAATATATCGTAATTTGTAGTGTATCATTGAAAATACCTTAGAATATATGGTAATTCTAGTCTATCAATGAAAATACCTTATAATATAACGTAATATGCAGTGTATCATTGAAAATACCTTATAATATATCGTAATATGCAGTGTATCATTGATAATACCTTATAATATATAGTAGTTTATCATTGAAAATAACTTATAATATAACATAATATGCTGTGTATCATTGAAAATACCTTATAATATAACGTAATATGCAGTGTATCATTGGAAATACCTTATAATATATCGTAATTTTTTAGTGTATCATTGAAAATACCTAATAATATAACGTAATATGCAGTGTATCATTGAAAATACCTTAGAATATATGGTAATTCTTGTCTATCAATGAAAATACCTTATAATGTAACGTAATATGCAGTGCATCATTGAAAATACCTTATAATATAACGTAATATGCAGTGTATCATTGAAAATACCTTATAATATAACGTAATATGCAGTGTATCATTGAAAATACCTTATAATATAACGTAATATGCAGTGTATCATTGAAAATACCTTATAATATATCGTTATTTGTAGTGTATCTTTGAAAATACCTTATAATATAACGTAATATGCAGTGTATCATTGAAAATACCTTATAATATATAGTAGTTTATCATTGAAAATACCTTATAATATATCGTAATTTGTAGTGTATCATTGAAAATACCTTAGAATATATGGTAATTCTAGTCTATCAATGAAAATACCTTATAATATAACGTAATATGCAGTGTATCATTGAAAATACCTTATAATATATCGTAATTTGTAGTGTATCATTGATAATACCTTATAATATATAGTAGTTTATCATTGAAAATAACTTATAATATAACATAATATGCTGTGTATCATTGAAAATAGCTTATAATATAACGTAATATGCAGTGTATCATTGGAAATACCTTATAATATATCGTAATTTTTTAGTGTATCATTGAAAATACCTAATAATATAACGTAATATGCAGTGTATCATTGAAAATACCTTAGAATATATGGTAATTCTTGTCTATCAATGAAAATACCTTATAATATAACGTAATATGCAGTGTATCATTGAAAATACCTTATAATATAACGTAATATGCAGTGTATCATTGCAAATACCTTATAATATAACGTAATATGCAGTGTATCATTGAAAATACCTTATAATATATCGTTATTTGTAGTGTATCTTTGAAAATACCTTCCCATATAACGTAATATGCAGTGTATCATTGGAAATACCTTATAATATATCGTAATTTTTTAGTGTATCATTGAAAATACCTAATAATATAACGTAATATGCAGTGTATCATTGAAAATACCTTAGAATATATGGTAATTCTTGTCTATCAATGAAAATACCTTATAATATAACGTAATATGCAGTGCATCATTGAAAATACCTTATAATATAACGTAATATGCAGTGTATCATTGCAAATACCTTATAATATAACGTAATATGCAGTGTATCATTGAAAATACTTTATAATATAACGTAATATGCAGTGTATCATTGAAAATACATTATAATATATAGTAGTTTATCATTGAAAATACCTTATAATATATCGTAATTTTTTAGTGTATCATTGAAAATACCTAATAATATAACGTAATATGCAGTGTATCATTGAAAATACCTTAGAATATATGGTAATTCTTGTCTATCAATGAAAATACCTTATAATATAACGTAATATGCAGTGTATCATTGCAAATACCTTATAATATAACGTAATATGCAGTGTATCATTGAAAATACCTTATAATATATCGTTATTTGTAGTGTATCTTTGAAAATACCTTCCCATATAACGTAATATGCAGTGTATCATTGGAAATACCTTATAATATATCGTAATTTTTTAGTGTATCATTGAAAATACCTAATAATATAACGTAATATGCAGTGTATCATTGAAAATACCTTAGAATATATGGTAATTCTTGTCTATCAATGAAAATACCTTATAATATAACGTAATATGCAGTGCATCATTGAAAATACCTTATAATATAACGTAATATGCAGTGTATCATTGCAAATACCTTATAATATAACGTAATATGCAGTGTATCATTGAAAATACCTTATAATATAACGTAATATGCAGTGTATCATTGAAAATACATTATAATATATAGTAGTTTATCATTGAAAATACCTTATAATATATCGTAATTTTTTAGTGTATCATTGAAAATACCTAATAATATAACGTAATATGCAGTGTATCATTGAAAATACCTTAGAATATATGGTAATTCTTGTCTATCAATGAAAATACCTTATAATATAACGTAATATGCAGTGTATCATTGCAAATACCTTATAATATAACGTAATATGCAGTGTATCATTGAAAATACCTTATAATATATCGTTATTTGTAGTGTATCTTTGAAAATACCTTATAATATAACGTAATATGCAGTGTATCATTGAAAATACCTTATAATATATAGTAGTTTATCATTGAAAATACCTTATAATATAACTTAATATGCAGTGTATCATTGAAAATACCTTATGATATACCGTAATATGCAGTGTATCATTGCAAATACCTTATAATATAACGTAATATGCAGTGTATCATTGAAAATACCTTATAATATATCGTTATTTGTAGTGTATCTTTGAAAATACCTTATAATATAACGTAATATGCAGTGTATCATTGCAAATACCTTATAATATAACGTAATATGCAGTGTATCATTGAAAATACCTTATAATATAACGTAATATGCAGTGTATCATTGAAAATACCTTATAATATATCGTTATTTGTAGTGTATCTTTGAAAATACCTTATAATATAACGTAATATGCAGTGTATCATTGAAAATACCTTATAATATATAGTAGTTTATCATTGAAAATACCTTATAAAATAATTAATATGCAGTGTATCATTGAAAATACCTTATAATATATAGTAGTTTATCATTGAAAATACCTTATAATATAACTTAATATGCAGTGTATCATTGAAAATACCTTATAATATAACGTAATATGCAGTGTATCATTGAAAATACCTTATAATATATCGTTATTTGTAGTGTATCTTTGAAAATACCTTCCCATATAACGTAATATGCAGTGTATCATTGAAAATACCTTATAATATATCGTAATTTGTAGTGTATCAATGAAAATACCTTCTCATATAACGTAATATGCAGTGTATCATTGAAAATACATTATAATATATCGTTATTTGTAGTGTATCTTTGAAAATACCTTATAATATAACGTAATATGCAGTGTATCATTGAAAATACCTTATAATATATAGTAGTTTATCATTGAAAATACCTTATAATATAACTTAATATGCAGTGTATCATTGAAAATACCTTATGATATACCGTAATATGCAGTGTATCATTGAAAATACCTTATAATATAACGTAATATGCAGTGTATCATTGAAAATACCTTATAATATATCGTAATTTGTAGTTTATCATTGAAAATACCTTATAATATAACTTAATATGCAGTGTATCATTGAAAATACCTTATGATATACCGTAATATGCAGTGTATCATTCAAAATACCTTATAATATAACGTAATATGCAGGGTATCATTGAAAATACCTTATAATATATCGTAATTTGTAGTGTATCATTGATAATACCTTATAATATATAGTAGTTTATCATTGAAAATAACTTATAATATAACATAATATGCTGTGTATCATTGAAAATACCTTATAATATAACGTAATATGCAGTGTATCATTGGAAATACCTTATAATATATCGTAATTTTTTAGTGTATCATTGAAAATACCTAATAATATAACGTAATATGCAGTGTATCATTGAAAATACCTTAGAATATATGGTAATTCTTGTCTATCAATGAAAATACCTTATAATATAACGTAATATGCAGTGCATCATTGAAAATACCTTATAATATAACGTAATATGCAGTGTATCATTGCAAATACCTTATAATATAACGTAATATGCAGTGTATCATTGAAAATACCTTATAATATAACGTAATATGCAGTGTATCATTGAAAATACCTTATAATATATAGTAGTTTATCATTGAAAATACCTTATAATATATCGTAATTTTTTAGTGTATCATTGAAAATACCTAATAATATAACGTAATATGCAGTGTATCATTGAAAATACCTTAGAATATATGGTAATTCTTGTCTATCAATGAAAATACCTTATAATATAACGTAATATGCAGTGTATCATTGCAAATACCTTATAATATAACGTAATATGCAGTGTATCATTGAAAATACCTTATAATATATCGTTATTTGTAGTGTATCTTTGAAAATACCTTCCCATATAACGTAATATGCAGTGTATCATTGAAAATACCTTATAATATATCGTAATTTGTAGTGTATCAATGAAAATACCTTCTCATATAACGTAATATGCAGTGTAGCATTGAAAATACATTATAATATATCGTTATTTGTAGTGTATCTTTGAAAATACCTTATAATATAACGTAATATGCAGTGTATCATTGAAAATACCTTATAATATATAGTAGTTTATCATTGAAAATACCTTATAATATAACTTAATATGCAGTGTATCATTGAAAATACCTTATGATATACCGTAATATGCAGTGTATCATTGAAAATACCTTATAATATAACGTAATATGCAGTGTATCATTGAAAATACCTTATAATATATCGTAATTTATAGTGTATCATTGAAAATACCTTATAGTATAACGTAATATGCAGTGCATCATTGAAAATACCTTATAATATATCGTAATATGCAGTGTATCATTCAAAATACCTTATAATATAACGTAATATGCAGGGTATCATTGAAAATACCTTATAATATATCGTAATTTGTAGTGTATCATTGAAAATACCTTAGAATATATGGTAATTCTAGTCTATCAATGAAAATACCTTATAATATAACGTAATATGCAGTGTATCATTGAAAATACCTTATAATATATCGTAATTTGTAGTGTATCATTGATAATACCTTATAATATATAGTAGTTTATCATTGAAAATAACTTATAATATAACATAATATGCCGTGTATCATTGAAAATACCTTATAATATAACGTAATATGCAGTGTATCATTGGAAATACCTTATAATATATCGTAATTTTTTAGTGTATCATTGAAAATACCTAATAATATAACGTAATATGCAGTGTATCATTGAAAATACCTTAGAATATATGGTAATTCTAGTCTATCAATGAAAATACCTTATAATATAACGTAATATGCAGTGCATCATTGAAAATACCTTATAATATAACGTAATATGCAGTGTATCATTGCAAATACCTTATAATATAACGTAATATGCAGTGTATCATTGAAAATACCTTATAATATAACGTAATATGCAGTGTATCATTGAAAATACCTTATAATATATCGTTATTTGTAGTGTATCTTTGAAAATACCTTATAATATAACGTAATATGCAGTGTATCATTGAAAATACCTTATAATATATAGTAGTTTATCATTGAAAATACCTTATAATATATCGTAATTTGTAGTGTATCATTGAAAATACCTTAGAATATATGGTAATTCTAGTCTATCAATGAAAATACCTTATAATATAACGTAATATGCAGTGTATCATTGAAAATACCTTATAATATATCGTAATTTGTAGTGTATCATTGATAATACCTTATAATATATAGTAGTTTATCATTGAAAATAACTTATAATATAACATAATATGCTGTGTATCATTGAAAATAGCTTATAATATAACGTAATATGCAGTGTATCATTGGAAATACCTTATAATATATCGTAATTTTTTAGTGTATCATTGAAAATACCTAATAATATAACGTAATATGCAGTGTATCATTGAAAATACCTTAGAATATATGGTAATTCTTGTCTATCAATGAAAATACCTTATAATATAACGTAATATGCAGTGCATCATTGAAAATACCTTATAATATAACGTAATATGCAGTGTATCATTGCAAATACCTTATAATATAACGTAATATGCAGTGTATCATTGAAAATACCTTATAATATATCGTTATTTGTAGTGTATCTTTGAAAATACCTTCCCATATAACGTAATATGCAGTGTATCATTGGAAATACCTTATAATATATCGTAATTTTTTAGTGTATCATTGAAAATACCTAATAATATAACGTAATATGCAGTGTATCATTGAAAATACCTTAGAATATATGGTAATTCTTGTCTATCAATGAAAATACCTTATAATATAACGTAATATGCAGTGCATCATTGAAAATACCTTATAATATAACGTAATATGCAGTGTATCATTGCAAATACCTTATAATATAACGTAATATGCAGTGTATCATTGAAAATACCTTATAATATAACGTAATATGCAGTGTATCATTGAAAATACATTATAATATATAGTAGTTTATCATTGAAAATACCTTATAATATATCGTAATTTTTTAGTGTATCATTGAAAATACCTAATAATATAACGTAATATGCAGTGTATCATTGAAAATACCTTAGAATATATGGTAATTCTTGTCTATCAATGAAAATACCTTATAATATAACGTAATATGCAGTGTATCATTGCAAATACCTTATAATATAACGTAATATGCAGTGTATCATTGAAAATACCTTATAATATATCGTTATTTGTAGTGTATCTTTGAAAATACCTTCCCATATAACGTAATATGCAGTGTATCATTGAAAATACGTTATAATATATCGTAATTTGTAGTGTATCAATGAAAATACCTTCTCATATAACGTAATATGCAGTGTATCATTGAAAATACCTTATAATATATCGTTATTTGTAGTGTATCATTGAAAATACCTTATGATATACCGTAATATGCAGTGTATCATTGAAAATACCTTATAATATAACGTAATATGCAGTGTATCATTGAAAATACCTTATAATATATCGTAATTTGTAGTGTATCATTGAAAATACCTTATAGTATAACGTAATATGCAGTGCATCATTGAAAATACCTTATAATATATCGTAATATGCAGTGTATCATTGAAAATACCTTATAATATATAGTAGTTTATCATTGAAAATACCTTATAAAATAATTAATATGCAGTGTATCATTGAAAATACCTTATAATATATAGTAGTTTATCATTGAAAATACCTTATAATATAACTTAATATGCAGTGTATCATTGAATATACCTTATGATATAACGTAATTTGTAGTGTATCATTGATAATACCTTATAATATAATAGTAGTTTATCATTGAAAATACCTTATAATATAACTTAATATGCAGTGTATCATTGAATATACCTTATGATATAACGTAATTTGTAGTGTATCATTGATAATACCTTATAATATATAGTAGTTTATCATTGAAAATACCTTATAATATATCGTAATTTGTAGTGTATCATTGAAAATACCTTAGAATATATGGTAATTCTAGTCTATCAATGAAAATACCTTATAATATAACGTAATATGCAGTGTATCATTGAAAATACCTTATAATATATCGTAATTTGTAGTGTATCATTGATAATACCTTATAATATATAGTAGTTTATCATTGAAAATAACTTATAATATAACATAATATGCTGTGTATCATTGAAAATACCTTATAATATAACGTAATATGCAGTGTATCATTGGAAATACCTTATAATATATCGTAATTTTTTAGTGTATCATTGAAAATACCTAATAATATAACGTAATATGCAGTGTATCATTGAAAATACCTTAGAATATATGGTAATTCTTGTCTATCAATGAAAATACCTTATAATATAACGTAATATGCAGTGCATCATTGAAAATACCTTATAATATAACGTAATATGCAGTGTATCATTGCAAATACCTTATAATATAACGTAATATGCAGTGTATCATTGAAAATACCTTATAATATATCGTTATTTGTAGTGTATCTTTGAAAATACCTTCCCATATAACGTAATATGCAGTGTATCATTGGAAATACCTTATAATATATCGTAATTTTTTAGTGTATCATTGAAAATACCTAATAATATAACGTAATATGCAGTGTATCATTGAAAATACCTTAGAATATATGGTAATTCTTGTCTATCAATGAAAATACCTTATAATATAACGTAATATGCAGTGCATCATTGAAAATACCTTATAATATAACGTAATATGCAGTGTATCATTGAAAATACCTTATAATATATCGTAATTTGTAGTGTATCAATGAAAATACCTTCTCATATAACGTAATATGCAGTGTATCATTGAAAATACATTATAATATATCGTTATTTGTAGTGTATCTTTGAAAATACCTTATAATATAACGTAATATGCAGTGTATCATTGAAAATACCTTATAATATATAGTAGTTTATCATTGAAAATACCTTATAATATAACTTAATATGCAGTGTATCATTGAAAATACCTTATAATATATCGTAATTTGTAGTTTATCATTGAAAATACCTTATAATATAACTTAATATGCAGTGTATCATTGAAAATACCTTATGATATACCGTAATATGCAGTGTATCATTCAAAATACCTTATAATATAACGTAATATGCAGGGTATCATTGAAAATACCTTATAATATATCGTAATTTGTAGTGTATCATTGATAATACCTTATAATATATAGTAGTTTATCATTGAAAATAACTTATAATATAACATAATATGCTGTGTATCATTGAAAATACCTTATAATATAACGTAATATGCAGTGTATCATTGGAAATACCTTATAATATATCGTAATTTTTTAGTGTATCATTGAAAATACCTAATAATATAACGTAATATGCAGTGTATCATTGAAAATACCTTAGAATATATGGTAATTCTTGTCTATCAATGAAAATACCTTATAATATAACGTAATATGCAGTGCATCATTGAAAATACCTTATAATATAACGTAATATGCAGTGTATCATTGAAAATACCTTATAATATAACGTAATATGCAGTGTATCATTGAAAATACCTTATAATATAACGTAATATGCAGTGTATCATTGAAAATACCTTATAATATATAGTAGTTTATCATTGAAAATACCTTATAATATATCGTAATTTTTTAGTGTATCATTGAAAATACCTAATAATATAACGTAATATGCAGTGTATCATTGAAAATACCTTAGAATATATGGTAATTCTTGTCTATCAATGAAAATACCTTATAATATAACGTAATATGCAGTGTATCATTGCAAATACCTTATAATATAACGTAATATGCAGTGTATCATTGAAAATACCTTATAATATATCGTTATTTGTAGTGTATCTTTGAAAATACCTTCCCATATAACGTAATATGCAGTGTATCATTGAAAATACCTTATAATATATCGTAATTTGTAGTGTATCAATGAAAATACCTTCTCATATAACGTAATATGCAGTGTATCATTGAAAATACATTATAATATATCGTTATTTGTAGTGTATCTTTGAAAATACCTTATAATATAACGTAATATGCAGTGTATCATTGAAAATACCTTATAATATATAGTAGTTTATCATTGAAAATACCTTATAATATAACTTAATATGCAGTGTATCATTGAAAATACCTTATGATATACCGTAATATGCAGTGTATCATTGAAAATACCTTATAATATAACGTAATATGCAGTGTATCATTGAAAATACCTTATAATATATCGTAATTTATAGTGTATCATTGAAAATACCTTATAGTATAACGTAATATGCAGTGCATCATTGAAAATACCTTATAATATATCGTAATATGCAGTGTATCATTCAAAATACCTTATAATATAACGTAATATGCAGGGTATCATTGAAAATACCTTATAATATATCGTAATTTGTAGTGTATCATTGAAAATACCTTAGAATATATGGTAATTCTAGTCTATCAATGAAAATACCTTATAATATAACGTAATATGCAGTGTATCATTGAAAATACCTTATAATATATCGTAATTTGTAGTGTATCATTGATAATACCTTATAATATATAGTAGTTTATCATTGAAAATAACTTATAATATAACATAATATGCTGTGTATCATTGAAAATACCTTATAATATAACGTAATATGCAGTGTATCATTGGAAATACCTTATAATATATCGTAATTTTTTAGTGTATCATTGAAAATACCTAATAATATAACGTAATATGCAGTGTATCATTGAAAATACCTTAGAATATATGGTAATTCTTGTCTATCAATGAAAATACCTTATAATATAACGTAATATGCAGTGCATCATTGAAAATACCTTATAATATAACGTAATATGCAGTGTATCATTGAAAATACCTTATAATATAACGTAATATGCAGTGTATCATTGAAAATACCTTATAATATAACGTAATATGCAGTGTATCATTGAAAATACCTTATAATATATCGTTATTTGTAGTGTATCTTTGAAAATACCTTATAATATAACGTAATATGCAGTGTATCATTGAAAATACCTTATAATATATAGTAGTTTATCATTGAAAATACCTTATAATATATCGTAATTTGTAGTGTATCATTGAAAATACCTTAGAATATATGGTAATTCTAGTCTATCAATGAAAATACCTTATAATATAACGTAATATGCAGTGTATCATTGAAAATACCTTATAATATATCGTAATTTGTAGTGTATCATTGATAATACCTTATAATATATAGTAGTTTATCATTGAAAATAACTTATAATATAACATAATATGCTGTGTATCATTGAAAATAGCTTATAATATAACGTAATATGCAGTGTATCATTGGAAATACCTTATAATATATCGTAATTTTTTAGTGTATCATTGAAAATACCTAATAATATAACGTAATATGCAGTGTATCATTGAAAATACCTTAGAATATATGGTAATTCTTGTCTATCAATGAAAATACCTTATAATATAACGTAATATGCAGTGCATCATTGAAAATACCTTATAATATAACGTAATATGCAGTGTATCATTGCAAATACCTTATAATATAACGTAATATGCAGTGTATCATTGAAAATACCTTATAATATATCGTTATTTGTAGTGTATCTTTGAAAATACCTTCCCATATAACGTAATATGCAGTGTATCATTGGAAATACCTTATAATATATCGTAATTTTTTAGTGTATCATTGAAAATACCTAATAATATAACGTAATATGCAGTGTATCATTGAAAATACCTTAGAATATATGGTAATTCTTGTCTATCAATGAAAATACCTTATAATATAACGTAATATGCAGTGCATCATTGAAAATACCTTATAATATAACGTAATATGCAGTGTATCATTGCAAATACCTTATAATATAACGTAATATGCAGTGTATCATTGAAAATACCTTATAATATAACGTAATATGCAGTGTATCATTGAAAATACCTTGTAATATATAGTAGTTTATCATTGAAAATACCTTATAATATATCGTAATTTTTTAGTGTATCATTGAAAATACCTAATAATATAACGTAATATGCAGTGTATCATTGAAAATACCTTAGAATATATGGTAATTCTTGTCTATCAATGAAAATACCTTATAATATAACGTAATATGCAGTGTATCATTGCAAATACCTTATAATATAACGTAATATGCAGTGTATCATTGAAAATACCTTATAATATATCGTTATTTGTAGTGTATCTTTGGAAATACCTTCCCATATAACGTAATATGCAGTGTATCATTGAAAATACGTTATAATATATCGTAATTTGTAGTGTATCAATGAAAATACCTTCTCATATAACGTAATATGCAGTGTATCATTGAAAATACCTTATAATATATCGTTATTTGTAGTGTATCATTGAAAATACCTTATGATATACCGTAATATGCAGTGTATCATTGAAAATACCTTATAATATAACGTAATATGCAGTGTATCATTGAAAATACCTTATAATATATCGTAATTTGTAGTGTATCATTGAAAATACCTTATAGTATAACGTAATATGCAGTGCATCATTGAAAATACCTTATAATATATCGTAATATGCAGTGTATCATTGAAAATACCTTATAATATATAGTAGTTTATCATTGAAAATACCTTATAAAATAATTAATATGCAGTGTATCATTGAAAATACCTTATAATATATAGTAGTTTATCATTGAAAATACCTTATAATATAACTTAATATGCAGTGTATCATTGAATATACCTTATGATATAACGTAATTTGTAGTGTATCATTGATAATACCTTATAATATATAGTAGTTTATCATTGAAAATACCTTATAATATAACTTAATATGCAGTGTATCATTGAATATACCTTATGATATAACGTAATTTGTAGTGTATCATTGATAATACCTTATAATATATAGTAGTTTATCATTGAAAATACCTTATAATATATCGTAATTTGTAGTGTATCATTGAAAATACCTTAGAATATATGGTAATTCTAGTCTATCAATGAAAATACCTTATAATATAACGTAATATGCAGTGTATCATTGAAAATACCTTATAATATATCGTAATTTGTAGTGTATCATTGATAATACCTTATAATATATAGTAGTTTATCATTGAAAATAACTTATAATATAACATAATATGCTGTGTATCATTGAAAATACCTTATAATATAACGTAATATGCAGTGTATCATTGGAAATACCTTATAATATATCGTAATTTTTTAGTGTATCATTGAAAATACCTAATAATATAACGTAATATGCAGTGTATCATTGAAAATACCTTAGAATATATGGTAATTCTTGTCTATCAATGAAAATACCTTATAATATAACGTAATATGCAGTGCATCATTGAAAATACCTTATAATATAACGTAATATGCAGTGTATCATTGCAAATACCTTATAATATAACGTAATATGCAGTGTATCATTGAAAATACCTTATAATATATCGTAATTTGTAGTGTATCATTGAAAATACCTTCCCATATAACGTAATATGCAGTGTATCATTGGAAATACCTTATAATATATCGTAATTTTTTAGTGTATCATTGAAAATACCTAATAATATAACGTAATATGCAGTGTATCATTGAAAATACCTTAGAATATATGGTAATTCTTGTCTATCAATGAAAATACCTTATAATATAACGTAATATGCAGTGCATCATTGAAAATACCTTATAATATAACGTAATATGCAGTGTATCATTGAAAATACCTTATAATATATCGTAATTTGTAGTGTATCAATGAAAATACCTTCTCATATAACGTAATATGCAGTGTATCATTGAAAATACATTATAATATATCGTTATTTGTAGTGTATCTTTGAAAATACCTTATAATATAACGTAATATGCAGTGTATCATTGAAAATACCTTATAATATATAGTAGTTTATCATTGAAAATACCTTATAATATAACTTAATATGCAGTGTATCATTGAAAATACCTTATGATATACCGTAATATGCAGTGTATCATTGAAAATACCTTATAATATAACGTAATATGCAGTGTATCATTGAAAATACCTTATAATATATCGTAATTTGTAGTGTATCATTGAAAATACCTTATAGTATAACGTAATATGCAGTGCATCATTGAAAATACCTTATAATATATCGTAATATGCAGTGTATCATTCAAAATACCTTATAATATAACGTAATATGCAGGGTATCATTGAAAATACCTTATAATATATCGTAATTTGTAGTGTATCATTGAAAATACCTTAGAATATATGGTAATTCTAGTCTATCAATGAAAATACCTTATAATATAACGTAATATGCAGTGTATCATTGAAAATACCTTATAATATATCGTAATTTGTAGTGTATCATTGATAATACCTTATAATATATAGTAGTTTATCATTGAAAATAACTTATAATATAACATAATATGCTGTGTATCATTGAAAATACCTTATAATATAACGTAATATGCAGTGTATCATTGGAAATACCTTATAATATATCGTAATTTTTTAGTGTATCATTGAAAATACCTAATAATATAACGTAATATGCAGTGTATCATTGAAAATACCTTAGAATATATGGTAATTCTTGTCTATCAATGAAAATACCTTATAATATAACGTAATATGCAGTGCATCATTGAAAATACCTTATAATATAACGTAATATGCAGTGTATCATTGCAAATACCTTATAATATAACGTAATATGCAGTGTATCATTGAAAATACCTTATAATATAACGTAATATGCAGTGTATCATTGAAAATACCTTATAATATAACGTAATATGCAGTGTATCATTGAAAATACATTATAATATATAGTAGTTTATCATTGAAAATACCTTATAATATATCGTAATTTTTTAGTGTATCATTGAAAATACCTAATAATATAACGTAATATGCAGTGTATCATTGAAAATACCTTAGAATATATGGTAATTCTTGTCTATCAATGAAAATAAGTTATAATATAACGTAATATGCAGTGTATCATTGAAAATACCTTATAATATATCGTAATTTGTAGTGTATCATTGAAAATACCTTATAATATAACGTAATATGCAGTGTATCATTGAAAATACCTTATAATATAACGTAATATGCAGTGTATCATTGAAAATATCTTCCCATATAACGTAATATGCAGTGTATCATTGAATATACCTTATAATATATCGTAATTTGTAGTGTATCAATGAAAATACCTTCTCATATAACGTAATATGCAGTGTATCGTTGAAAATACCTTATAATATATCGTTATTTGTAGTGTATCTTTGAAAATACCTTCCCATATAACGTAATATGCAGTGTATCATTGAAAATACCTTATAATATATCGTAATTTGTAGTGTATCAATGAAAATACCTTCTCATATAACGTAATATGCAGTGTATCATTGAAAATACCTTATAATATATCGTAATTTGTAGTGTATCATTGAAAATACCTTAGAATATATGGTAATTCTAGTCTATCAATGAAAATACCTTATAATATAACGTAATATGCAGTGTATCATTGAAAATACCTTATAATATATCGTAATTTGTAGTGTATCATTGATAATACCTTATAATATATAGTAGTTTATCATTGAAAATAACTTATAATATAACATAATATGCTGTGTATCATTGAAAATACCTTATAATATAACGTAATATGCAGTGTATCATTGGAAATACCTTATAATATATCGTAATTTTTTAGTGTATCATTGAAAATACCTAATAATATAACGTAATATGCAGTGTATCATTGAAAATACCTTAGAATATATGGTAATTCTTGTCTATCAATGAAAATACCTTATAATATAACGTAATATGCAGTGCATCATTGAAAATACCTTATAATATAACGTAATATGCAGTGTATCATTGCAAATACCTTATAATATAACGTAATATGCAGTGTATCATTGAAAATACCTTATAATATAACGTAATATGCAGTGTATCATTGAAAATACATTATAATATATAGTAGTTTATCATTGAAAATACCTTATAATATATCGTAATTTTTTAGTGTATCATTGAAAATACCTAATAATATAACGTAATATGCAGTGTATCATTGAAAATACCTTAGAATATATGGTAATTCTTGTCTATCAATGAAAATACCTTATAATATAACGTAATATGCAGTGTATCATTGAAAATACCTTATAATATATCGTAATTTGTAGTGTATCATTGAAAATACCTTATAATATAACGTAATATGCAGTGTATCATTGAAAATACCTTATAATATAACGTAATATGCAGTGTATCATTGAAAATATCTTCCCATATAACGTAATATGCAGTGTATCATTAAATATACCTTATAATATATCGTAATTTGTAGTGTATCAATGAAAATACCTTCTCATATAACGTAATATGCAGTGTATCGTTGAAAATACCTTATAATATATCGTTATTTGTAGTGTATCTTTGAAAATACCTTCCCATATAACGTAATATGCAGTGTATCATTGAAAATACCTTATAATATATCGTAATTTGTAGTGTATCAATGAAAATACCTTCTCATATAACGTAATATGCAGTGTATCATTGAAAATACCTTATAATATATAGTAGTTTATCATTGAAAATACCTTATAATATAACTTAAAATGCAGTGTATCGTTGAATATACCTTATGATATAACGTAATTTGTAGTGTATCATTGATAATACCTTATAATATATAGTAGTTTATCATTGAAAATACCTTATAATATAACATAATATGCTGTGTATCATTGAAAATACCTTATAATATAACGTAATATGCAGTGTGTCATTGAAAATACCTTATAATATATAGTAGTTTATCATTGAAAATACCTTATAATATAAGTTAATATGCAGTGTATCATTGAGAATACCTTATGATATACCGTAATATGCAGTGTATCATTGAAAATACCTTATAATATAACGTAATATGCAGTGTATCATTGAAAATACCTTATAATATATCGTAATTTGTAGTGTATCATTGATAATACCTTATAATATATAGTAGTTTATCATTGAAAATAACTTATAATATAACATAATATGCTGTGTATCATTGAAAATACCTTATAATATAACGTAATATGCAGTGTATCATTGGAAATACCTTATAATATATCGTAATTTTTTAGTGTATCATTGAAAATACCTAATAATATAACGTAATATGCAGTGTATCATTGAAAATACCTTAGAATATATGGTAATTCTTGTCTATCAATGAAAATACCTTATAATATAACGTAATATGCAGTGTATCATTGAAAATACCTTATAATATAACGTAATATGCAGTGTATCATTGCAAATACCTTATAATATAACGTAATATGCAGTGTATCATTGAAAATACCTTATAATATATCGTTATTTGTAGTGTATCTTTGAAAATACCTTCCCATATAACGTAATATGCAGTGTATCATTGAAAATACCTTATAATATATCGTAATTTGTAGTGTATCAATGAAAATACCTTCTCATATAACGTAATATGCAGTGTATCATTGAAAATACATTATAATATATCGTTATTTGTAGTGTATCTTTGAAAATACCTTATAATATAACGTAATATGCAGTGTATCATTGAAAATACCTTATAATATATAGTAGTTTATCATTGAAAATACCTTATAATATAACTTAATATGCAGTGTATCATTGAAAATACCTTATGATATACCGTAATATGCAGTGTATCATTGAAAATACCTTATAATATAACGTAATATGCAGTGTATCATTGAAAATACCTTATAATATATCGTAATTTGTAGTGTATCATTGAAAATACCTTATAATATAACGTAATATGCAGTGTATCATTGAAAATACCTTATAATATAACGTAATATGCAGTGTATCATTGAAAATATCTTCCCATATAACGTAATATGCAGTGTATCATTGAATATACCTTATAATATATCGTAATTTGTAGTGTATCAATGAAAATACCTTCTCATATAACGTAATATGCAGTGTATCGTTGAAAATACCTTATAATATATCGTTATTTGTAGTGTATCTTTGAAAATACCTTCCCATATAACGTAATATGCAGTGTATCATTGAAAATACCTTATAATATATCGTAATTTGTAGTGTATCAATGAAAATACCTTCTCATATAACGTAATATGCAGTGTATCATTGAAAATACCTTATAATATATAGTAGTTTATCATTGAAAATACCTTATAATATAACTTAAAATGCAGTGTATCGTTGAATATACCTTATGATATAACGTAATTTGTAGTGTATCATTGATAATACCTTATAATATATAGTAGTTTATCATTGAAAATACCTTATAATATAACATAATATGCTGTGTATCATTGAAAATACCTTATAATATAACGTAATATGCAGTGTGTCATTGAAAATACCTTATAATATATAGTAGTTTATCATTGAAAATACCTTATAATATAAGTTAATATGCAGTGTATCATTGAGAATACCTTATGATATACCGTAATATGCAGTGTATCATTGAAAATACCTTATAATATAACGTAATATGCAGTGTATCATTGAAAATACCTTATACTATATCGTAATTTGTAGTGTATCATTGATAATACCTTATAATATATAGTAGTTTATCATTGAAAATAACTTATAATATAACATAATATGCTGTGTATCATTGAAAATACCTTATAATATAACGTAATATGCAGTGTATCATTGGAAATACCTTATAATATATCGTAATTTTTTAGTGTATCATTGAAAATACCTAATAATATAACGTAATATGCAGTGTATCATTGAAAATACCTTAGAATATATGGTAATTCTTGTCTATCAATGAAAATACCTTATAATATAACGTAATATGCAGTGCATCATTGAAAATACCTTATAATATAACGTAATATGCAGTGTATCATTGCAAATACCTTATAATATAACGTAATATGCAGTGTATCATTGAAAATACCTTATAATATATCGTTATTTGTAGTGTATCTTTGAAAATACCTTCCCATATAACGTAATATGCAGTGTATCATTGAAAATACCTTATAATATATCGTAATTTGTAGTGTATCAATGAAAATACCTTCTCATATAACGTAATATGCAGTGTATCATTGAAAATACATTATAATATATCGTTATTTGTAGTGTATCTTTGAAAATACCTTATAATATAACGTAATATGCAGTGTATCATTGAAAATACCTTATAATATATAGTAGTTTATCATTGAAAATACCTTATAATATAACTTAATATGCAGTGTATCATTGAAAATACCTTATGATATACCGTAATATGCAGTGTATCATTGAAAATACCTTATAATATAACGTAATATGCAGTGTATCATTGAAAATACCTTATAATATATCGTAATTTGTAGTGTATCATTGAAAATACCTTATAGTATAACGTAATATGCAGTGCATCATTGAAAATACCTTATAATATAACGTAATATGCAGTGTATCATTCAAAATACCTTATAATATAACGTAATATGCAGGGTATCATTGAAAATACCTTATAATATATCGTAATTTGTAGTGTATCATTGAAAATACCTTAGAATATATGGTAATTCTAGTCTATCAATGAAAATACCTTATAATATAACGTAATATGCAGTGTATCATTGAAAATACCTTATAATATATCGTAATTTGTAGTGTATCATTGATAATACCTTATAATATATAGTAGTTTATCATTGAAAATAACTTATAATATAACATAATATGCTGTGTATCATTGAAAATACCTTATAATATAACGTAATATGCAGTGTATCATTGGAAATACCTTATAATATATCGTAATTTTTTAGTGTATCATTGAAAATACCTAATAATATAACGTAATATGCAGTGTATCATTGAAAATACCTTAGAATATATGGTAATTCTTGTCTATCAATGAAAATACCTTATAATATAACGTAATATGCAGTGCATCATTGAAAATACCTTATAATATAACGTAATATGCAGTGTATCATTGCAAATACCTTATAATATAACGTAATATGCAGTGTATCATTGAAAATACCTTATAATATAAGTTAATATGCAGTGTATCATTGAGAATACCTTATGATATACCGTAATATGCAGTGTATCATTGAAAATACCTTATAATATAACGTAATATGCAGTGTATCATTGAAAATACCTTATAATATATCGTAATTTGTAGTGTATCATTGATAATACCTTATAATATATAGTAGTTTATCATTGAAAATACCTTATAATATAACATAATATGCTGTGTATCATTGAAAATACCTTATAATATAACGTAATATGCAGTGTATCATTGGAAATACCTTATAATATATCGTAATTTTTTAGTGTATCATTGAAAATACCTAATAATATAACGTAATATGCAGTGTATCATTGAAAATACCTTAGAATATATGGTAATTCTTGTCTATCAATGAAAATACCTTATAATATAACGTAATATGCAGTGTATCATTGAAAATACCTTATAATATATCGTAATTTGTAGTGTATCATTGATAATACCTTATAATATATAGTAGTTTATCATTGAAAATAACTTATAATATAACATAATATGCTGTGTATCATTGAAAATACCTTATAATATAACGTAATATGCAGTGTATCATTGGAAATACCTTATAATATATCGTAATTTTTTAGTGTATCATTGAAAATACCTAATAATATAACGTAATATGCAGTTTATCATTGAAAATACCTTAGAATATATGGTAATTCTTGTCTATCAATGAAAATACCTTATAATATAACGTAATATGCAGTGCATCATTGAAAATACCTTATAATATAACGTAATATGCAGTGTATCATTGAAAATACCTTATAATATAACGTAATATGCAGTGTATCATTGAAAATACCTTATAATATAACGTAATATGCAGTGTATCATTGAAAATACCTTATAATATAACGTAATATGCAGTGTATCATTGAAAATACCTTATAATATATAGTAGTTTATCATTGAAAATACCTTATAATATAACGTAATATGCAGTGTATCATTGAAAATACCTTATAATATATAGTAGTTTATCATTGAAAATACCTTATAATATAACGTAATATGCAGTGTATCATTGAAAATACCTTAGAATATATGGTAATTCTAGTCTATCAATGAAAATACCTTATAATATAACGTAATATGCACTGTATCATTGAAAATACCTTATAATATATAGTAGTTTATCATTGAAAATACCTTATAATATAACGTAATATGCAGTGCATCTTTGAAAATACCTTCCCATATAACGTAATATGCAGTGTATCATTGAAAATACCTTATAATATATCGTAATTTGTAGTGTATCAATGAAAATACCTTCTCATATATCGTAATATGCAGTGTATCATTGAAAATACCTTATAATATATCGTAATATGCAGTGTATCATTGAAAATACCTTATAATATATAGTAGTTTATCATTGAAAATACCTTATAATATAACGTAATATGCAGCGTATCATTGAAAATAAATTATAATATAACGTAATATGCAGTGTATCATTGAAAATACCTTATAATATAACGTAATATGCAGTGTATCATTGAAAATACCTTATAATATATAGTAGTTTATCATTGAAAATACCTTATAGTATAACGTAATATGCAGTGCATCTTTGAAAATACCTTCCCATATAACGTAATATGCAGTGTATCATTGAAAATACCTTATAATATATCGTAATTTGTAGTGTATCAATGAAAATACCTTCTCATATAACGTAATATGCAGTGTATCATTGAAAATACCTTATAATATATCGTTATTTGTAGTGTATCTTTGAAAATACCTTATAATATAACGTAATATGCAGTGTATCATTGAAAATACCTTAGAATATATGGTAATTCTAGTCTATCAATGAAAATACCTTATAATATAACGTAATATGCAGTGTATCATTGAAAATACCTTCCCATATAACGTAATATGCAGTGTATCATTGAAAATACCTTAGAATATATGGTAATTCTTGTCTATCAATGAAAATACCTTATAATATAACGTAATATGCAGTGTATCATTGAAAATACCTTCCCATATAACGTAATATGCAGTGTATCATTGAAAATACCTTATAATATAACGTAATATGCAGTGTATCATTGAAAATACCTTATAATATAACGTAATATGCAGTGTATCATTGAAAATACCTTATAATATAACGTAATATGCAGTGTATCATTGAAAATACCTTATAATATAACGTAATATGCAGTGTATCATTGAAAATACCTTATAATATAACGTAATAAGCAGTGTATCATTGAAAATACCTTATAATATATCGTTATTTGTAGTGTATCTTTGAAAATACCTTATAATATAACGTAATATGCAGTGTATCATTGAAAATACCTTATAATATATCGTTATTTGTAGTGTATCTTTGAAAATACCTTATAATATAACGTAATATGCAGTGTATCATTGAAAATACCTTAGAATATATGGTAATTCTAGTCTATCAATGAAAATACCTTATAATATAACGTAATATGCAGTGTATCATTGAAAATACCTTCCCATATAACGTAATATGCAGTGTATCATTGAAAATACCTTATAATATAACGTAATATGCAGTGTATCATTGAAAATACCTTATAATATAACGTAATATGCAGTGTATCATTGAAAATACCTTATAATATAACGTAATATGCAGTGTATCATTGAAAATACCTTATAATATAACGTAATATGCAGTGTATCATTGAAAATACCTTATAATATAACGTAATATGCAGTGTATCATTGAAAATACCTTATAATATAACGTAATATGCAGCCTATCATTGAAAATACCTTATAATATATAGTAGTTTATCATTGAAAATACCTTATAATATATAGTCGTTTATCATTGAAAATACCTTATAATATAACGTAATATGCAGTGTATCATTGAGAATACCTTATAATATAACGTAATATGCAGTGTATCATTGAAAATACCTTATAATATAACGTAATATGCAGTGTATCATTGAAAATACCTTAGAATATATGGTAATTCTTGTCTATCAATGAAAATACCTTATAATATAACGTAATATGCAGTGTATCATTGAAAATACCTTATAATACGTAGTAGTTTATCAATGAAAATACCTTATAATATAACGTAATATGCAGTGTATCATTGAAAATACCTTCCCATATAACGTAATATGCAGTGTATCATTGAAAATACCTTATAATATAACGTAATATGCAGTGTATCATTGAAAATACCTTATAATATAACGTAATATGCAGTGTATCATTGAAAATACCTTATAATATAACGTAATATGCAGTGTATCATTGAAAATACCTTATAATATAACGTAATATGAAGTGTATCATTGAAAATAAATTATAATATAAAGTAATATGCAGTGTATCATTGAAAATACCTTATAATATACCGTAATTTGTAGCGTATCAATGAAAATACCTTCTCATATATCGTAATATGCAGTGTATCATTGAAAATACCTTATAATATAACGTAATATGCAGTGTATCATTGAAAATACCTTATAATATAACGTAATATGCAGCCTATCATTGAAAATACCTTATAATATATAGTAGTTTATCATTGAAAATACCTTATAATATATAGTCGTTTATCATTGAAAATACCTTATAATATAACGTAATATGCAGTGTATCATTGAGAATACCTTATAATACGTAGTAGTTTATCATTGAAAATACCTTATAATATAACGTAATATACAGCGTATCATTGAAAATAAATTATAATATAACGTAATATGCAGTGTATCATTGAAAATACCTTATAATATATCGTAATTTGTAGTGTATCAATGAAAATACCTTCTCATATAACGTAATATGCAGTGTATCATTGAAAATACCTTATAATATATCGTTATTTGTAGTGTATCTTTGAAAATACCTTATAATATAACGTAATATGCAGTGTATCATTGAAAATACATTAGAATATATGGTAATTCTAGTCTATCAATGAAAATACCTTATAATATAACGTAATATGCAGTGTATCATTGAAAATACCTTATAATACGTAGAAGTTTATCATTGAAAATACCTTATAATATGACGTAATATGCAGTGTATCATTGAGAATACCTTATAAAATAACGTAATATGCAGTGTATCATTGAAAATACCTTATAATATAACGTAATATGCAGTGTATCATTGAACATACCTTAGAATATATGGTAATTCTTGTCTATCAATGAAAATACCTTATAATATAACGTAATATGCAGTGTATCATTGAAAATACCTTATAATACGTAGTAGTTTATCAATGAAAATACCTTATAATATAACGTAATATGCAGTGTATCATTGAAAATACCTTATAATATATAGTAGTTTATCATTGAAAATACCTTATAGTATAACGTAATATGCAGTGCATCTTTGAAAATACCTTCCCATATAACGTAATATGCAGTGTATCATTGAAAATACCTTATAATATATCGTAATTTGTAGTGTATCAATGAAAATACCTTCTCATATATCGTAATATGCAGTGTATCATTGAAAATACCTTATAATATATCGTAATATGCAGTGTATCATTGAAAATACCTTATAATATAACGTAATATGCAGTGTATCATTGAAAATACCTTATAATATAACGTAATATGCAGTGTATCATTGAAAATACCTTATAATATAACGTAATATGCAGTGTATCATTGAAAATACCTTAGAATATATGGTAATTCTAGTCTATCAATGAAAATACCTTATAATATAACGTAATATGCAGTGTATCATTGAAAATACCTTATAATATATAGTAGTTTATCATTGAAAATACCTTATAGTATAACGTAATATGCAGTGCATCTTTGAAAATACCTTCCCATATAACGTAATATGCAGTTTATCATTGAAAATACCTTATAATATATCGTAATTTGTAGTGTATCAATGAAAATACCTTCTCATATAACGTAATATGCAGTGTATCATTGAAAATACCTTATAATATATCGTTATTTGTAGTGTATCTTTGAAAATACCTTATAATATAACGTAATATGCAGTGTATCATTGAAAATACCTTATAATATATAGTAGTTTATCATTGAAAATACCTTATAATATAACTTAATATGCAGTGTATCATTGAAAATACCTTATAATATAACGTAATATGCAGTGTATCATTGAAAATACCTTATAATATATCGTAATTTGTAGTGTATCAATGAAAATACCTTCTCATATAACGTAATATGCAGTGTATCATTGAAAATACCTTATAATATATCGTTATTTGTAGTGTATCTTTGAAAATACCTTATAATATAACGTAATATGCAGTGTATCATTGAAAATACATTAGAATATATGGTAATTCTAGTCTATCAATGAAAATACCTTATAATATAACGTAATATGCAGTGTATCATTGAAAATACCTTATAATACGTAGTAGTTTATCATTGAAAATACCTTATAATATGACGTAATATGCAGTGTATCATTGAGAATACCTTATAATATAACGTAATATGCAGTGTATCATTGAAAATAGCTTATAATATAACGTAATATGCAGTGTATCATTGAAAATACCTTAGAATATATGGTAATTCTTGTCTATCAATGAAAATACCTTATAATATAACGTAATATGCAGTGTATCATTGAAAATACCTTATAATACGTAGTAGTTTATCATTGAAAACACCTTATAATATGACGTAATATGCAGTGTATCATTGAAAATACCTTATAATATAACGTAATATGCAGTGTATCATTGAAAATACCTTAGAATATATGGTAATTCTAGTCTATCAATGAAAATACCTTATAATATAACGTAATATGCAGTGTATCATTGAAAATACCTTATAATATATCGTAATTTGTAGTGTATCAATGAAAATACCTTCTCATATATCGTAATATGCAGTGTATCATTGAAAATACCTTATAATATATCGTAATATGCAGTGTATCATTGAAAATACCTTATGATATAACGTAATTTGTAGTGTATCATTGAAAATACCTTATAATATATAGTAGTTTATCATTGAAAATTCCTTATAATATATAGTACTTTATCATTGAAAATACCTTATAATATATAGTAGTTTATCATTGAAAATACCTTATAAAATAACGTAATATGCAGTGTATCATTGAAAATACCTTATAATATAACGTAATATGCAGTGTATCATTGAAAATACCTTATAATATAACGTAATATGCAGTGTATCATTGAAAATACCTTAGAATATATGGTAATTCTAGTCTATCAATGAAAATACCTTATAATATAACGTAATATGCAGTGTATCATTGAAAATACCTTATAATATATCGTTATTTGTAGTGTATCTTTGAAAATACCTTATAATATAACGTAATATGCAGTGTATCATTGAAAATACCTTAGAATATATGGTAATTCTAGTCTATCAATGAAAATACCTTATAATATAACGTAATATGCAGTGTATCATTGAAAATACCTTCCCATATAACGTAATATGCAGTGTATCATTGAAAATACCTTAGAATATATGGTAATTCTTGTCTATCAATGAAAATACCTTATAATATAACGTAATATGCAGTGTATCATTGAAAATACCTTCCCATATAACGTAATATGCAGTGTATCATTGAAAATACCTTATAATATAACGTAATATGCAGTGTATCATTGAAAATACCTTATAATATAACGTAATATGCAGTGTATCATTGAAAATACCTTATAATATAACGTAATATGCAGTGTATCATTGAAAATACCTTATAATATAACGTAATATGCAGTGTATCATTGAAAATACCTTATAATATAACGTAATAAGCAGTGTATCATTGAAAATACCTTATAATATATCGTTATTTGTAGTGTATCTTTGAAAATACCTTATAATATAACGTAATATGCAGTGTATCATTGAAAATACCTTATAATATATCGTTATTTGTAGTGTATCTTTGAAAATACCTTATAATATAACGTAATATGCAGTGTATCATTGAAAATACCTTAGAATATATGGTAATTCTAGTCTATCAATGAAAATACCTTATAATATAACGTAATATGCAGTGTATCATTGAAAATACCTTCCCATATAACGTAATATGCAGTGTATCATTGAAAATACCTTAGAATATATGGTAATTCTTGTCTATCAATGAAAATACCTTATAATATAACGTAATATGCAGTGTATCATTGAAAATACCTTCCCATATAACGTAATATGCAGTGTATCATTGAAAATACCTTATAATATAACGTAATATGCAGTGTATCATTGAAAATACATTAGAATATATGGTAATTCTAGTCTATCAATGAAAATACCTTATAATATAACGTAATATGCAGTGTATCATTGAAAATACCTTATAATACGTAGTAGTTTATCATTGAAAATACCTTATAATATGACGTAATATGCAGTGTATCATTGAGAATACCTTATAATATAACGTAATATGCAGTGTATCATTGAAAATACATTAGAATATATGGTAATTCTAGTCTATCAATGAAAATACCTTATAATATAACGTAATATGCAGTGTATCATTGAAAATACCTTATAATACGTAGTAGTTTATCATTGAAAATACCTTATAATATGACGTAATATGCAGTGTATCATTGAGAATACCTTATAATATAACGTAATATGCAGTGTATCATTGAAAATACCTTATAATATAACGTAATATGCAGTGTATCATTGAAAATACCTTATAATATAACGTAATATGCAGTGTATCATTGAAAATACCTTCCCATATAACGTAATATGCAGTGTATCATTGAAAATACCTTCCCATATAACGTAATATGCAGTGTATCATTGAAAATACCTTATAATATATCGTAATTTGTAGTGTATCAATGAAAATACCTTCTCATATAACGTAATATGCAGTGTATCATTGAAAATACCTTATAATATATCGTTGATGTAGTGTATCTTTGAAAATACCTTATAATATAACGTAATATGCAGTGTATCATTGAAAATACATTAGAATATATGGTAATTCTAGTCTATCAATGAAAATACCTTATAATATAACGTAATATGCAGTGTATCATTGAAAATACCTTATAATACGTAGTAGTTTATCATTGAAAATACCTTATAATATGACGTAATATGCAGTGTATCATTGAGAATACCTTATAATATAACGTAATATGCAGTGTATCATTGAAAATACCTTATAATATAACGTAATATGCAGTGTATCATTGAAAATACCTTATAATATAACGTAATATGCAGTGTATCATTGAAAATACCTTATAATATAACGTAATATGCAGTGTATCATTGAAAATACCTTATAATATATAGTAGTTTATCATTGAAAATACCTTATAATATAACGTAATATGCAGTGTATCATTGAAAATACCTTATAATATATAGTAGTTTATCATTGAAAATACCTTATAATATAACGTAATATGCAGTGTATCATTGAAAATACCTTAGAATATATGGTAATTCTAGTCTATCAATGAAAATACCTTATAATATAACGTAATATGCACTGTATCATTGAAAATACCTTATAATATATAGTAGTTTATCATTGAAAATACCTTATAGTATAACGTAATATGCAGTGCATCTTTGAAAATACCTTCCCATATAACGTAATATGCAGTGTATCATTGAAAATACCTTATAATATATCGTAATTTGTAGTGTATCAATGAAAATACCTTCTCATATATCGTAATATGCAGTGTATCATTGAAAATACCTTATAATATATCGTAATATGCAGTGTATCATTGAAAATACCTTATAATATATAGTAGTTTATCATTGAAAATACCTTATAATATAACGTAATATGCAGCGTATCATTGAAAATAACTTATAATATAACGTAATATGCAGTGTATCATTGAAAATACCTTATAATATAACGTAATATGCAGTGTATCATTGAAAATACCTTATAATATATAGTAGTTTATCATTGAAAATACCTTATAGTATAACGTAATATGCAGTGCATCTTTGAAAATACCTTCCCATATAACGTAATATGCAGTGTATCATTGAAAATACCTTATAATATATCGTAATTTGTAGTGTATCAATGAAAATACCTTCTCATATAACGTAATATGCAGTGTATCATTGAAAATACCTTATAATATATCGTTATTTGTAGTGTATCTTTGAAAATACCTTATAATATAACGTAATATGCAGTGTATCATTGAAAATACCTTAGAATATATGGTAATTCTAGTCTATCAATGAAAATACCTTATAATATAACGTAATATGCAGTGTATCATTGAAAATACCTTCCCATATAACGTAATATGCAGTGTATCATTGAAAATACCTTAGAATATATGGTAATTCTTGTCTATCAATGAAAATACCTTATAATATAACGTAATATGCAGTGTATCATTGAAAATACCTTCCCATATAACGTAATATGCAGTGTATCATTGAAAATACCTTATAATATAACGTAATATGCAGTGTATCATTGAAAATACCTTATAATATAACGTAATATGCAGTGTATCATTGAAAATACCTTATAATATAACGTAATATGCAGTGTATCATTGAAAATACCTTATAATATAACGTAATATGCAGTGTATCATTGAAAATACCTTATAATATAACGTAATAAGCAGTGTATCATTGAAAATACCTTATAATATATCGTTATTTGTAGTGTATCTTTGAAAATACCTTATAATATAACGTAATATGCAGTGTATCATTGAAAATACCTTATAATATATCGTTATTTGTAGTGTATCTTTGAAAATACCTTATAATATAACGTAATATGCAGTGTATCATTGAAAATACCTTAGAATATATGGTAATTCTAGTCTATCAATGAAAATACCTTATAATATAACGTAATATGCAGTGTATCATTGAAAATACCTTCCCATATAACGTAATATGCAGTGTATCATTGAAAATACCTTAGAATATATGGTAATTCTTGTCTATCAATGAAAATACCTTATAATATAACGTAATATGCAGTGTATCATTGAAAATACCTTCCCATATAACGTAATATGCAGTGTATCATTGAAAATACCTTATAATATAACGTAATATGCAGTGTATCATTGAAAATACCTTATAATATAACGTAATATGCAGTGTATCATTGAAAATACCTTATAATATAACGTAATATGCAGTGTATCATTGAAAATACCTTATAATATAACGTAATATGCAGTGTATCATTGAAAATACCTTATAATATAACGTAATATGCAGTGTATCATTGAAAATACCTTATAATATAACGTAATATGCAGCCTATCATTGAAAATACCTTATAATATATAGTAGTTTATCATTGAAAATACCTTATAATATATAGTCGTTTATCATTGAAAATACCTTATAATATAACGTAATATGCAGTGTATCATTGAAAATACCTTATAATATAACGTAATATGCAGTGTATCATTGAAAATACCTTATAATATAACGTAATATGCAGTGTATCATTGAAAATACCTTAGAATATATGGTAATTCTTGTCTATCAATGAAAATACCTTATAATATAACGTAATATGCAGTGTATCATTGAAAATACCTTATAATACGTAGTAGTTTATCAATGAAAATACCTTATAATATAACGTAATATGCAGTGTATCATTGAAAATACCTTCCCATATAACGTAATATGCAGTGTATCATTGAAAATACCTTATAATATAACGTAATATGCAGTGTATCATTGAAAATACCTTATAATATAACGTAATATGCAGTGTATCATTGAAAATACCTTATAATATAACGTAATATGCAGTGTATCATTGAAAATACCTTATAATATAACGTAATATGCAGCGTATCATTGAAAATAAATTATAATATAACGTAATATGCAGTGTATCATTGAAAATACCTTATAATATACCGTAATTTGTAGCGTATCAATGAAAATACCTTCTCATATATCGTAATATGCAGTGTATCATTGAAAATACCTTATAATATAACGTAATATGCAGTGTATCATTGAAAATACCTTATAATATAACGTAATATGCAGCCTATCATTGAAAATACCTTATAATATATAGTAGTTTATCATTGAAAATACATTATAATATATAGTCGTTTATCATTGAAAATACCTTATAATATAACGTAATATGCAGTGTATCATTGAGAATACCTTATAATACGTAGTAGTTTATCATTGAAAATACCTTATAATATAACGTAATATACAGCGTATCATTGAAAATAAATTATAATATAACGTAATATGCAGTGTATCATTGAAAATACCTTATAATATAACGTAATATGCAGTGTATCATTGAAAATACCTTCCCATATAACGTAATATGCAGTGTATTATTGAAAATACCTTATAATATATCGTAATTTGTAGTGTATCAATGAAAATACCTTCTCATATAACGTAATATGAAGGGTATCATTGAAAATACCTTATAATATATCGTTATTTGTAGTGTATCTTTGAAAATACCTTATAATATAACGTAATATGCAGTGTATCATTGAGAATACCTTATAATACGTAGTAGTTTATCATTGAAAATACCTTATAATATAACGTAATATACAGCGTATCATTGAAAATAAATTATAATATAACGTAATATGCAGTGTATCATTGAAAATACCTTATAATATAACGTAATATGCAGTGTATCATTGAAAATACCTTCCCATATAACGTAATATGCAGTGTATTATTGAAAATACCTTATAATATATCGTAATTTGTAGTGTATCAATGAAAATACCTTCTCATATAACGTAATATGAAGGGTATCATTGAAAATACCTTATAATATATCGTTATTTGTAGTGTATCTTTGAAAATACCTTATAATATAACGAAATATGCAGTGTATCATTGAAAATACCTTATAATACGTAGTAGTTTATCATTGATAATACCTTATAATATAACGTAATATGCTGTGTATCATTGAAAATACCTTATAATATAACGTAATATGCAGTGTATCATTGAAAATACCTTACCATATAACGTAATATGCAGCGTATCATTGAAAATAAATTATAATATAACGTAATATGCAGTGTATCATTGAAAATACCTTATAATATACCGTAATTTGTAGCGTATCAATGAAAATACCTTCTCATATATCGTAATATGCAGTGTATCATTGAAAATACCTTATAATATAACGTAATATGCAGTGTATCATTGAAAATACCTTATAATATAACGTAATATGCAGCCTATCATTGAAAATACCTTATAATATATAGTAGTTTATCATTGAAAATACCTTATAATATATAGTCGTTTATCATTGAAAATACCTTATAATATAACGTAATATGCAGTGTATCATTGAGAATACCTTATAATATAACGTAATATGCATTGTATCATTGAAAATACCTTCCCATATAACGTAATATGCAGTGTATCATTGAAAATACCTTAGAATATATGGTAATTCTTGTCTATCAATGAAAATACCTTATAATATAACGTAATATGCAGTGTATCATTGAAAATACCTTCCCATATAACGTAATATGCAGTGTATCATTGAAAATACCTTATAATATAACGTAATATGCAGTGTATCATTGAAAATACCTTATAATATACCGTAATATGCAGTGTATCATTGAAAATACCTTATAATATAACGTAATATGCAGTGTATCATTGAAAATACCTTATAATATAACGTAATATGCAGCGTATCATTGAAAATAAATTATAATATAACGTAATATGCAGTGTATCATTGAAAATACCTTATAATATACCGTAATTTGTAGCGTATCAATGAAAATACCTTCTCATATATCGTAATATGCAGTGTATCATTGAAAATACCTTATAATATAACGTAATATGCAGT